>CAUDMG010002327.1:2290000-2317500 GCA_958450375.1 Homarus gammarus | reverse complement strand
CCTGACCCGTGACCTTATAAGCTATCACGGCTCCCTCGGCAAATCTGAATCACCCTAAGATCACTCACTCAGAAACTCTCCTTAAACAAACAACACAAAATAAATAATAAAATATATAAATAAATGAGATTAGCCCAACAGTTTCTGAGACATCCTACTCGTGGACAGATGAACGGACAGACAGACAGACGGATAGACAGAAAGGCAGACAGACAGAAAGACAGAAAGACAGACAACACAATAAAAAGGGGGAGGGAGAGGGGGTAAGGGGGAGGGGGAAGGAAAGGGGAAAAGGGAGAGGGGAAGAATAGGAGAAAAAAAGAGAAAGGGAGGGGAGAAGAGGGGAGGTGGGCTGGGTGAGAGAGACAGGAGGGGTAGAGGAGGGGGTGGGGGTGGGGGGGTGGGGGATAAGAAAGTTAGCATTGTTCATTGTTCAATCGTAATTCTTTATGTCTTTTATTCTCCAGTATTTACACCTATTACCCTCCTTTATCACATTAACTTTCACTTCCTTGTTCACCTGCCTCAATCACGTATAGGTAAATCACGTGAAATCTGGTTATTGCGGACCCATATGCTATAGTAGTGCAATTACCACCGGGGATTTTTTTTATTGGTATGTATTCTTAATTCATGATTTACCTGAGATAATTTCACCTGATGATAAAACACCCCCAATAGTACCTGTAGGTGTTGGGTTAGGTTAGGTTAGCGTTAAGGTGTGTGTGTGTGTGTGTGTGTGTGTGTGTGTGTGTGTGTGTGTGTGTGTGTGTGTGTGTGTGTGTGTCTAATTACCAGCTGAAATAAACTACACTGGCTAAACTACTGTACATACGTAATCCTGATCATTATGCTACTCAAAGTTCAACTCAAGTCTCACACACACAAAAAAATTCATATATCGAGGGCTAGAGTTAACGCTTAAGGGCCGATCCAGTTAACTTAATGAATCCCCTTTAACTCAAGAGAACCCGGACACTCGATCCTATTAAACTCAATTAAAGCCATATTTAGCAACAGGTCCGCACACAATTATCAGGTTAATTTGGGTCTAACTTTAGCCAGGTAAATATATAACCCTTTCCTCATTACCTGTATACGTCATATTACAGGTACTCAGGTACAGGTATACACACACATTTAAAGGTAAATTTCCAGGTCCTCAAGTACTCGAACTTCGGTTAACAACACGTACAAATATACCTGGTTAATTAGCAACAAGATTTGGTTAATTAAACACGAATTAAATTAAACAAACTTTGGTCCAGCTGTTAATTAAAATACAGGTCCCAAGTACTGTGCTGAATTCCAATACACTAATTACCTGACGCACTACTAATTAAAATACAGGTCCTAGGTACTCCCTAAATTAACAACAGGTATATAATGACCTGCAGAACAATAACAAATCTATTTATTACCTGATGAACAACTACTCAAATTACAGGTCCCAGGTACTCCCGCTAGATAACAACAGGTACAAAATGACCTGGGTTAATTACTGTCTGGATTTAACCAGTAAACACGGAGATTTAACAAGTTAATTAACGGGGGACAGACAGGTGTAATTACAGGTACATCCAGGGTTTCTTACTAAGATTAAGGTCTTGTTTTATTTCTGGAACACACTCACCCTTTTTCTTTCTTTCTCTCACTCTCTCTTCATGTCTCTGTTATTTATTATGTCCTCTCACTCATTCTTTGTCTCTTTTAAGTTCTCTCCCTTTCTCTCTTTCACTTTCTCCAGCTTTCTCTTTTTCATTCTCATTTTTTCTTCTTTCTTTCATTATCAGCTTCTTTCTTTTCCATTCATTCCATCGCCCCCTCCTTCCACGACCCCCACTCCCACCCCCCTCCCCCCTTCCTCCACCACCCCCCTCCCACTCCCCCCCCCCACCACCTTACCCTCCCTCCCCTCCCATCACCACCACCACCCCTTCCTCGACCAGCCCCATCATCCATTCCTCCACTTCCACCCCCCACCCCCCCCCCTCCCTTCCTCCATCACCCCCCTCCCACTGTCCATTGCACAACCTTCCTCTCCTCCATCGTGACAATTTACTCATTGTTTACACACCTTCAAAATTCCTCCATTTTTTCCGGGTCACGTCCTCTATGTCACATTGTTCAATATCCAACTACTGTTGTCTCTCTCCTAGATAAAGGTAAAAATATAAAAAGTAATAAAAAAAGTAAAAAAAAAAGGCAATTTGCTCTTTTAGTGTTAAGTAAATATTGCCTTTTATATGACTCTAGTAATGGGAGACTTTCATAGCTTTTGAGTCCTGTGAACTTGTTAAAACATGAACTGGAAAAATTTTGATAGAAGCGCGGGAAAAAACTTGATAAACGCGGGGAAAATGTAAAGCTTGGGAAAATTTGATAAAAGAGCGGGTAAGTTTAATAAAAGCGCGGGAAAGTTTGATAAAATCGCGGGAAAGTTTTATAAAAGCGCGGGAAAGTTTGATAAAAGCGCGGGAAAATTTAATAAAAGCGCGGGAAAGTTTGATAAAAGCGCGGGAAAATTTGAATAACGTGTGGGGGAAATTCGATAAACTTCAAGGAAAAATCTCACAAAACACACAGGAAAATTTTAAAAAAGAAGGGAAATTTGACAAGGCACATGGGGATTTTTTTATATATATGAGGGAAAAAAATCGTTGGGTCAAATTTGAAAACAAACGAAGAAAACTTAAAAATAAATAAAAATAATAAATAATAAAAAAAATCCCCAGAAAAACGAAGCTGTCCGACTCATGATTTTTGAAACACTAGGAGGGAAATTTTTGACCATGTGAGGGAAGGGAAACTTGAATATGCGCTAGGGAATTTTTTTTCTAAACTTCGCTTGAAAAATTGAGATTGTGTTGGGAATTTTTTGTGGTGGAAAAAAAATAATAACGGAAAATCAGAGAGAAAATATACACAAAGTGATAAACGATGGGGGAGAGAAATACGAGTGATTTGAAGAATGAGAAAAAAATGAAATATCAAAATAAAACACATTTCAAACGGTTGGACAGACAGACAGACAGACAAAATAAAACTTTATAGATGAAAAAAAAGTAAAAATAAGATTCATCCACTAAACAGCACTTAAAAAAAAAGAAGTCGTCCCTCAGTAGGAAAAACACCAAAAACAACAGCAGTAGCAGTTAGGTCAGGAAAGGTGGATAATGGGGATGACTGAAGTGAGGTGAAAACACAGGTAAGTACACCCTAATGAGGTTCACTTCTCACTCTACACACAGGTAAAGGTGTGAGGCACTAGGAAGAGGCCTTACTCAGGTAACACTCCTCCTCCTCTACGGACCAGGTGAGGTAAAAAAAAAAGTAGGGAACATTTTGTGGAAAAGAATCGATTAAGTGAGGGATTTATTTTTTGTTTCCTTTATGGGGACAAAAGTGTGGGAAACATCGTGAGGAGGAAAACTAAACACAAGAATATACGGAAAAAAATATGAAATACAAACAGAAAAAATTTACAAACTTCCATAAAAAAAATTAATATGCTTTAAAAAAACACAACAAAACACAAACAAAACCCCAATAAAATAGCAAAACACAAAAAAACACCGAGTAATATCAAAAAGAAAAAACAAACTCAAGCAAAGGTAATACACACTAACGAATATTTAAAACCCGCGAAAACTTTTAAAAGGGCGGCTGGAGGATGCAAAAAAAGCGCGGGAAATGTTAGGTTTTGGCGGGCAGGGTCACCCCAGACAACTCCCGGGAAAAATCTCTAACCTGGTTAAAATATTTTGGGATCGAGGGCAACGGAGCAGAGAATTAAGGAAGCCTTTCTTACATTACACGAAAAATATATCGAGGATTTTTACTTGAGAGGTTGAGGGGCGTCGCAAGCACACACACACACACACACACACACACACACACACACACACACACACACACACTCCGGAGGGTATCGTCAGTTCAACAGTCTCAACAAAGAGATAATTTACTATTTTATCTCTCGCGGTGACTCGCCAGTGAGAGACAATGAAGATAAATCAAATATATATATATACAGTATATCACATAGGAGAGATAATTGTGTTATGTGTAAATAAAAGTCCAGTCTCATGAACAGGACCTGGATGTGTTGAGGTGACCTGAAGGAGGGTCAGGTCATTCTTACAGGTCCAATTACAAGACCCCACACAGATACCAAAAAATATACTCCAATGAACCAGACGCAAATCTCTCACAGGTCCAATACAGTCAGGGACCTACTGGGGGCAAGTCACAGGTCCAGGACTTGTTACATGCACCTGGTAAGAGTTCACAGGTCACATTAATCTCCCTGACCTGCTGTTACTTTTATCACAGGTTCGTCGTTTAATCCTTGGCAAGAGCCTCGAGGATTGTCTTCAGGTAAACTTTAAGTAATCCGGCTGGTCAGTGAGTGATTGTGGGGGTAGAGGTGGGAGGGTGACAGAGGGTGTGGCAGGGGTGTGGTGGTACAAGGAGGTGGGTGTGGTAGGAGGGTGTGGTGGATGAGGGGAGAGGGAGTGTGATAGAGTAGGTGGGTGAGGCAGGGGGGGAGGAGGGTGTGGCAGTAGAAAAGAAGAAGGGTGTGGCTGGGGTGGAGAGGGAGGGTGTGGCAGGGAGCCGAAAAATCAGGTATACCTCCACTGACTGTCAAAATAAACTTCCATTCTTTCCTTCCTTCCTTTCTATTTTCTTTTCACACATTTCGATTAAGAGTTATTCCTCTCTCTCTCTCTCTCTCTCTCTCTCTCTCTCTCTCTCTCTCTCTCTCTCTCTCTCTCTCTCTCTTCCTATTTCCGTATCAGCTTAAGTAAGTTTAGTTTCTGAAGAGGATTAAGCTACGGGGTAATTTAAACTAGAACAGTGAGGACGAGGGCTAAGGGCAGTGAAGGCAAGGTTTAAGGGCAGTGAAGGCAAGGTTTAAGGGCAGTGAAGGCAAGGGTTAAGAACAGTGAGGGCAAGGGTTAAGGGCAGTGAGGGCAAGGGTCAAGGACAGTGAGGGCAAGGGTTAAGGGCAGTGAGGGCAAGGATTAAGGGCAGTGAGGGCAAGGATTAATGGCAGTGAGGGCAAGGATTAAGGGCAGTGAGGGCAAGGATTAAGGGCAGTGAGGGCAAGGGTTAAGGGCAATGAGGGCAAGGATTAAAGGAAGTGAGGGCAAGAAATGGGGATAAAAGCAAGAAATCGAGATAAAGGGAAGAAATGGGGCAACAGAGGGCAAGAAAGAAATGGGCAACACGAGCAATAAAGGGGCAAGGTAAAAAACAAAGAGCAAGAGAGTTATTATGGGGAAGACAGAGGGGGCAAAACAACGGGAAAAGCAATAAACTACCACA
This sequence comes from Homarus gammarus, assembly GCA_958450375.1. Classification (NCBI taxonomy): domain Eukaryota; kingdom Metazoa; phylum Arthropoda; class Malacostraca; order Decapoda; family Nephropidae; genus Homarus; species Homarus gammarus. The sequence goes on along the minus strand of CAUDMG010002327.1, from coordinate 2,312,169 downwards.
ACGGGAAAAAAGGGCAATGAAACGTAAATAAGAAATGAAGGAGAGTAAGAGTGATGTGAAGAGGAAAACAATAGAGGGAAAGTGAGGGCAAGCAGTGGAGCGGAAGACACACGCACGCACACACACACACAAAACCTGGCCACTACTAGAAGACACAGCTGGGCCATCCCAAATGTCCAACTCCACCCGTTCCCTGAATAACATATGAGGGCCACACACACACGCACACACACACACTGCTTTCACTCAGAGCCGAGTAGGACTATCAACCAGCAATGATACAATTATGATAGTTGTTGATGGTGCCATGTTCGTTGGTGAGCTCTGAGGCGGGTCAAGAGGCCGATACGAGACCAGTAGGCGTCGTTCGTAGAGGTGCGAGAGGGCCTTGTGGTCTCCCAGTTGTGAGTGTCGATTTGGCCCCTTTTTTGGGAGGAGGGGGAGGGGGGGAGGGGATCTCTTTCACTGTCCGCCAGCACAATGTTCGTCATTCTTCAGACAACTGTTGAGTAGCTGCTTTAGTGGCCGCCTGTCGTCCATGTAGGTAACGTGGCCAGTTCATTGTTGTTGTTCCTGGACAACGTCGACCTCGGTGCTCCTGCTGTTGGTGTCAGCGAGGATACTGACATTTATCTTCCTGTCTTCCCAGCCCACTCGGGGGAGGGAGGGAACGTGGTACAGCAATAGTGAAAGTTCTGAAGTGTCTTGAGGTGCCTCCTGTATGTGACCCAAGTCTCGCTGTCGTACATCAGGGTGGAGAGGGTCACTGCACGAAGGACGAGCAGCTTTGTTGATAGTTTTACCTCCCTGCAGCTGAAGACACGGGGACACAGTCTGCCAGAGGCTTGAGAAGCACATCTAATCTATTGTTGGATCTCTTCATCGATGTCTGCGGTCGTGGACAGGAGGGAGCCAAGGTATTGGAAATAGTTAACGTTGGAGAGGGTGGTGCCGCTAACCTGGATGGGTGGAGGTGGTGTGGCTGAACCAGAGGAAGGCTGGAACAGAATCTGTGTTTTGCGTATGTTCACCTCAAGCCCGAAGTGTGTACAAGTATGTAAGTACAGCAAGTATTCAGGGTCAGCTGTCGGCCATGTTCAGTGAGAGCAGCGAGGGTGAGGTCATCTGCCTGTTGAAGTTGAGTGATGGAAGCGGCCGACAACTTGGTGACCTTGTTTGAGTCATATGGTGTTAAAAAGTCCCTTCATCCTGGCGCGGGTAAGACTGCCAAGAAAACGGGGAAAATGGTCGTCACCGGTACACGTTGTTGTTTTACCTGAGTCTCGAATGGAAGGACCTCCCTCCTGGGTGCTGGACATACCATCACGGCTGAGACTGAGGGTCATTTTTTTCAACTAATGGAGGTAACACAGCAGCACGTTTGGATTTCCCGGTAATTTTCATCAAGTCAATGTTTTCTTCTGGGCTGGCCGAGGGTCTTGCTGCAGGTCTTCGTGATGACGGTCTTGAGAGCATCCCATTGGGCATACACAGCCAGTCGTCAGCTGCCGAAGTGGCCATCAGCCTCTCTCTGATTATGATCCTTAACCCCCTTGTGTACAGCGTCGCCTCCGAGCTGAATAAAATCGTGAAGAGACCATCAATGTGTTCCAATTCCTGACCCTCCAGTCGTTTAATGGAACTTCTTCAGGCAGGTTGTGAGTCTAGTCAATTGGAGGTGAGATGGAGGGAGAGTTTGAGTGTGTTGAGAAGATGATCACAGACACACACTTGGCCCTTGTGATGAGTACCCCCCCCCCCTCTCTCTCTCTCTCTCTCTCTCTCTCTCTCTCTCAAAGGCACAATCAATGAGATGCCAATGTTTCGACCTTGTTCATCTTACCAAGAGCCCTTGAACTGTGAACTGCTTGAACACACACACACTCACACACGAAATATCAGTAATCCTAAAGATAACAAAAACAATAATACTAATAATAACAAAAATAATAATAACAACCACAATAACAACAACAGCCACAACAACAAATTAACCTAACAAAAACATCATCTTTACGTCTGACCAACAACAGGGAATTTAAACCGTGGACACGATCAGCATAACCCAGCAACCTCTACTCACACAAACACACACACACGGGAAAACATTTGTGTGTGTGTGTGTGTGTGTGTGTGTGTAAGACTAGAGTTTCTTTGATAGGTATACATACAAATACTACAAAAACAACAACAAAAATATATATATTTTCTCTCTCTCTCTCTCTCTCGTGTTACTGATCACCAAGGCAGGCCATGTCTCTTGCTGCCACTAGAGGTGCCTCACTCTGGCGGCACTCAGTAGGCACCGCTAATGAGTATCTTCCCTCCTGTCAGCCCAGGTAAAGGGTTCGACTCTCTTCCCCGGCTACAGGTGAGAGGAGACACGCTAATGAGTATCTGAATTCTTGTTACTGTTGAGAAGAGGGATTCCAGGCTCCCCCCCCCTTTGTGGAGAGAGAGAGAGAGAGAGAGATGTTTTGTGCTTTTCTTTTCTTTCTTGTTTTTGCTTCCCCTTCCACCATCTCTCCTCCTCCTCCCTCTCCTCTTCCCTTCTCCCATTTTTTTACTCTGCTCCCCCTCCTCCTCCTCCATAATCACAGTGCGGCACATTAACAGCACGCACCAGCCTCCTTCACTGTCTGCCGCATGCGGGTTATTCTTCCTTCCCCTCCTCTTCCGTCAAGTGTTCTTCTCCTTCTCCTCCTCCCTTTCCTCACCCTTTATCCCTCCCGCCTCTTCCTTTATTATCCTCCTGCCTCTTTTACATTATCTTCCTCCTCTCCCTTCCTTTCTTCCTCTTCCTTCCTTTACTAACCCTTCCTCTCCTCCTCCTCTCCCTTCCTTTCTTCCTCTTCCTTCCTTTACTAACCCTTCCTCTCCTCCTCCTCTTCCCTATTAACAACAAACTCCTTCCTCCCTTTCCCCTCCTCCTCCTCTTCCACTCCTTCCCATCCTACTCCTCCTTCCTCCCCCTCCTGCTGGTGCGGCACATTACCAGCACGCTACAGCCCGCCTTGACGAGCTGCCGCATGCGGTCTCTTCGTTTAGGTGGCCACTGCTTCCCCGACTTATTGTATCGGTAATGTTCGCCCGCCTCCTCTCTCTCTCTCTCTCTCTCTCTCTCTCTCTCTCTCTCTCTCTCTCTCTCTCTCTGTTACGTTGCTTGCGCCATTCCAGGATGTTCTTTGTTGACTCTTTCGTTGTCTGTCTTTCTGTCTGTCTGTCTCTGCCTGTTTCTCTCTCTGTCTGTCTCCCTCTCCACGTGTTTCTCTGTCTGTCAATCTGTCTGTCTCTTCCTGTCTGTTTCTCCCCATTACTGTCGTTTTCATCGCATCTTCTCTCTGATCTTGTTCGTGTGTGTGTCATTCTTCTGGTTCAGATATTTTTACCTTTCATGTTGTTATCTGTTATTTTCCTCTTCCCACTTTTATCCTCTCTCTCTCTCTCTCTCTCTCTCTCTCTCTCTTTGGCAATATTCTCCAACGTTTATCATTCGTTTTCCTGTATTTCCTCTTCTGTTACTTGTATCTTTTTTTTCTACGTCTTCTCCCACCTCTTAATCCTTCCTCTTCTCCCTCCTACTCCTCTTTCTCGTCTCCTTCTCTTTCATTCTCCCTCCCCTCATGCTTTTCTTCTCCTTCCTCCTCCTCCTCTTCCCTCTAACCTGTCTACACTCTTCACTCACCTTTTAATCCTTCCTCCTGCTCCTCTTCTTCCACCCTTCTTTACTCTCTCTCCTCATCCCTTTCTCCTCCTCCTCCTCCTCTTCCACCCTTCTTCACTCACTCTCCTCATCCCTTTCTCCTTCCTCTCCTCCGTCTTCACTCACTCTCCTCATCCCTTTCTCCTTCCTCTCCTCCTCCTCCTCTCCTGTAAACCTCCCAAGGATCGACGTAAGAGCCTTTTAAATGTCCCTCATCTCTCCTTCTGTACATAAAGCTCACTAAAGTCCTTCGCTCTGACATCCACCAGAACTCACTTCTTTTTCCCCTATTAAATGTTCTTTACCTAAAATCCTTTAACCAAATTCCCTTAAAGAACAAATATATTCCTTAAGTCTGTTTAAATGTCCTGTGGTTAAGTTCCTTTAAATCAGATTCCCTAAAATTACTTAAATTATGAAGTCTACTTAAAAATCTGTAAGTAACGTCCTTAAAATTTGCTCGATAGGCCCTTTAAATGACTACCTGAAACACTTTAAATTTAATTTCCTTTAAAAAGTTCAAAAAGTCTACTACCATCGTTTTCTTCTTCAGTTACAACACATCTGAAGGTAATTCATCACTCCCACGCCTACCTGTAAGACACACCGCGCCTCCCACGCACACATACAAATCAAGCCCACGCCACTAACTCAAGTATGTAAGCCAAGCCGCCGCACCACCCACCCATCCGCCTGCCCCTATATGCAACCAACAACACCACGCTCCACGCCCATGTATGCACAACACGTCGCCACGCTCCACGCCCACGTATGCACACCACGCCGCCACGCCCCACGGCCACCACGCCTGCAGGGAAGAGAACAAAGACACACGCCCCGGGAGGCACGCGTCGCCCGGGGCCACCACAAACACGCGTCGGTCAAGCGCCTCCACCTATTGTGGCCACAGATTCCTCGTCTTCACCCTCCGTCACCTGTCTGCACGACCTGCTGCTTGTCTCCACGACCTGCTGCTTGTCTCCACGACCTGCTGCCTGCCTCCACGACCTGTTGCCTGCCTCCACGACCTGCTGCTTGTCTCCACGACCTGCTGCCTGCCTCCACGACCTGCTGCCTGCCTCCACGACCTGCTGCCTGCCTCCACGACCTGTTGCCTGCCTCCACGACCTGCTGCCTGCCTCCACGACCTGCTGCCTGCCTCCACGACCTGCTGCCTGCCTCCACGACCTGCTGCCTGCCTCCACGACCTGTTGCCTGCCTCCACGATCTGTTGCCTGCCTGCATGTCCTGCTTATAAGACTTGCTGCCTTCATATCCTAATCCTTACCCATGATCTTTGTACAACGCTTCGGGTACAAGCTAACCTTAACCTAACTTACCCTTCCTTAACTTAACCTACCCAAGTAAACCTTAACCTACCCTATCTTAACCTTAACCTACCCTATGTTACCTACCTTACCTCAACCTGCCTTACTTTTATGTACAGAGCTAAACAATGTACTGCAAATACTCAACAACACCTGACCGCTGGGACCTAATAAACACCCTTTGTGGCCTCTGCTCCTTCAGGGGCTACCGTTCACAGGATAAGTAAGGGGTGCACAATAAACTAGCTTACACCTTTATCAATCTTTCCTTAATCTATTCAGAGCCAAAATAATCTAACCCAATCAGTGACGTATTTAGCTACGGCTGGCTGGCTGCATGTGACGTATGTATCTATGATTGGCTAACCGTTGTGACGTTTGTAGCTATGATTGGCTAACCGTTGTGACGTACTTATCAATGACTGGCTAATCAGAGTTATGTGTTAATGTATCATTGGCTGGCAAGTATGACGTGCTTTCCTGTGACGTATCTAAAAAGTGATTGGCTTGGACTCAGATATATACCTGTCTGTGATTAGTTGGCCAGCAGTGACGCACTTGTCTACAATTGGCAGGCGGTAGCGATGTACTTAGCTGTGATTGGGTGATGGGTAATGGAGGCAGCTAGTGGAAGAAAAACGTGGTGGAGAGAGAGAGAGAGAGAGAGAGAGAGAGAGAGAGAGAGAGAGAGAGAGAGAGAGAGAGAGAGAGAGAGAGAGACGGCTTTGATCATAATGTAGCCCGGGGTGGAGGAGATGGCCGCCCCTGCAGGCTTTGATCACCTCAAGTGTTTGTCTGCCTGCCTCCACCCCCACCCCCAGATCTTCCCACTACCCCCCAGCCCCTCCTTCTACCCCCAGCTCCTACCTAACCTCCCTCCCCCTCCTCCCCTCTACCTGTCACTGACGGGGAGGAGGTGGATGAAGAGAATGAACTGGAGGTACACTTGACTACCCACGACCACCTGTGACCACCTGAGAACACCAGTAGCTACCTGAAGGCCACCTGTGAACACCTGTATCTGCCTGAAGACCATCTGTGACCACCTGTATCTGCCTGAAGACCACCTGAGATCATCTATATCTACCTGAAGACCACCTGCATCTACCTGAAGACCACCTGTGACCACCTGAGAACACTTGTATCTACAGGAAGGCCACTGAAAATACTTGTGTCTACATGAAAACCATCTGCGAGTATTGGGATATGCATGCAGGAGCATATGTGTGTAAATGGGGTCCATTTGTGACCATCTGAGGGAGACTTACGCCACCTGGGTTGCATATGACTATCTGAGACCATCTGGAACCACCTGTTACCATAAAGAGGTCACCTATCGATATTTCGGACCTGCTGTATTCACGAATATCAGACAAACTCCTCATAACTGACCTTAAACCATCAAGTTGAGCAGAAAGATGGCCGCTAGGTATGTTAGTCCACAAATATAGCCGCCAGGTAAGTTAGTTCACAAATATAGCCGCCAGGTAAGTTAGTCCACAAATATAGCCGCCAGGTAAGTTAGTCCACAAATATAGCCGCCAGGTAAGTTAGTCCACAAATATAGCCGCTAGGTAAGTTAGTCCACAAATATTGCCGCCAGGTAAGTTAGTCCACAAATATAGCCGCCAGGTAAGTTAGTCCACAAATATAGCCGCTAGGTATGTTAGTCCACAAATATAGCCGCCAGGTAAGTTAGTCCACAAATATAGCCGCTAGGTAAGTTAGTCCACAAATATAGCCGCCAGGTAAGTTAGTCCACAAATACAGCCGCCACCATCACATATATCCGTCAGTGTGAGGTCAGCAGCAGCAGGTGTTGGCTTAAGACTCTCCAAAAAAAGCTCTTATGTTAAATCGTGCTTTTGTCTGTAGCTGTAAGACCACCCACCGAGCTGGCTGGCTGAGTTAAGACAAAACACAAAGACAACTCCCTGAATAATATCAACACTACACCCAGACACTACACCTTAACTACACACACGTTCACTTAACACCAGTTTATTGGACAAGACAAAACGCTCAGAGTCTTTGTAAAGCTAAACCTGAGAATTTCTGGCGTGAAGGGTTTGAGATAGAAGTGGGGTGGGGTGGGGCGGGGCGGGGCGGGGCGGGGCGGGGCGGGGTGGGGTGGGGTGGGGTGGGGCAGGGGACGGGGTAATGGTGCCAGGTGAGGTTTATACTTCCTGGCATTGATGACCCGGCTAACATGACCTGTTTCTCGTCTCATACCTGTTCATAACGTCGTGACATATGTGACTGTATACCTGGGAACAAGACGTCACACCAAGGAGCTTCTCAGTAACACGGGAAAGTAACAGTCACACCAAGAAGCCTCTCAAGTAACAGTCAGTAACAGTGTACAGTGTAAACATGATCTAATAAGGCATTCACAAGTAGACTTATAATGTGTACAGCCTTAACAACATCAACCTAGAGAAGTCGACTTGTGAAAGAGACCTAGGGGTACTTGTAAGCCCGGACCTACGGCCTAGAAAACAGTGCGTTAATGTTCGAAATAAGGCAAACAGAGTAATGGGTTTTATATCTAGAAGTGTAAGTAACAAGAGTGCAGAGGTCTTATAGAAACTATATCTTGCGCTAGTCAGGCCACACCTCGATTATGCGGTTCAGTTCTGGTGCCCCTATTATAGAATGGATATAAATTCACTAGAGTCGGTGCAGCGAAGAATGACGAAAATGATTCCGGGACTTAGAAACCTTCCATATCAGGATAGGTTAAAGAAACTTAACTTGCATTCCCTAGAAAGACGAAGAGTGCGGGGAGATATGATAGAAGTATTTAAGTGGGTGAAAGGAATCAATAAAGGGGATATAGATAAAGTTCTTATAATATCCGAGCAGGATAGGACTCGGAGCAACGGATTCAAGTTGGATAAGTTTAGGTTTAGGAGGGAGATAGGAAGAAACTGGTTCACAAATAGGGTGGTGGACGAGTGGAACAAGCTTAGCAACTTTGTAGTAAGTACGGGAACTCTGGAAAGTTTCAAAAGGAGGCTAGATAGATTCATGGATGATAGAGAGTGGTAGTAACTCTCGACAGGAGCTGCCATGCACAGACCAACCGGACTTTTGCAGACTCCTTATGTTCTTATGAAAAAAAAATAAATAAATAAATAAATAAATAAAATACAATCAAATAAAATAAAAAATAAAATAACAAAATAAAAGACGCGAAATAAAAAAAAATAAAAAATAAAATAAAATAATAGAAGACCACTGTATTAGTTATTTCATCGACCAAGCAACTACATAACAGTACAATAAATAAACACAAACCTAACCTAACCTAACCATATCCGTCACGTAGTCTAATGTTTACTTTAATAACTTAATTAATACCAGAGACTTGAGACTGTTTACTACCGCCTCTGTTGATGACCTGAGTACGGCAGGTGAGGTGAGGAGGTACCTACACCTGAACATGACATCATTAACTAAACAAAACAAAAGCGCATCATTATCCCTCCCCCACTCATTCCCCCCTCCTTCACCCCCTCCACCACCCCCTAGCCCCTACCCTCCCCCCCCAGAGAACTCAAGGTTAATTACACAACATCTGCCAAATTGGAAGGTTATTCTCACCGAGATGAGGTTTACCTGCCTGGGGTCACCTGAGGAGTAATGAGGGAAGAGATGATAGTGTTACCTGGTCCCAACACTACGAGATGCTGCTTAGTATGTCTTTCTGTCTATCTCTTCTCTTACTTCTGTCTCTCTCTTCTCTTCTTTATGTCTCTTCCCCTCTTATTTCTTTCTCTCTCTCTCTCCCCTTCCTTTTGTCTTTCCCTTCCCTTCCTTTCGTCTCTCCCCTCATTCATTCCGTCTCTTCCCTCCCTTCTATCTCTCTCTCTCTCCCCTTCCTTCTGTCTCTTCCCTCCCTTCTTTCTGTCTCTCCGGGGTGGGGTGGGGCGGGGCGGGGCGGGGCGGGGCGAGACACAGGACCTGACGACCACCAGCCTTGCTCAGTAACCAGATTAACACGTGTTTGAGTTTATCATTGTGTGGGGGCAGAGGGCGTGAGGGGGGGGGGGGGTGAAGGAAAGGGGGAGTGAGGGCAGGGGGGAGTGAGGGCAGGGGGGCGTGAAGGAAAGGGAGTGTGGGGTGGGTGTAATTAAGAGGTTAAGTCAACGCCCTTAACCCCTTGAGTACAATGCCTTAACCCTTTGAATACGATTTAACCCCTTGAGTACGATTTTTTTAACACATTGAGTACGATTTATTAACCCTTTGAGTACGATATAACCACTTGAGTACTCTATGAATTAACCCCCTTGAGTACAATGTCATTCCTTCGCGCTCATTATGTGGTGATTAACCTGCAGGAACTTTCAAGGTCACCTCTCTCTCTCTCTTTCTCTGATTGTCTTTTGTCTTTCCTTCTCTCTCTCTTTGTGCATGTGTCTGCTTCTGTCTCTCTGTCTGTCTCGTGCGAGAGAGAGAGAGAGAGAGAGAGAGAGAGAGAGAGAGAGAGAGAGAGAGAGAGAGAGAGGCTAGACACCAGCACGTGCCGTACCCTCCATTGCCGTACAAATGTAAACAAACAGCCTTGGTCGGTGTGTTGATAGTGGGAGTTAATGGTTGTGTGAGTACCTCTCTCTCTCTCTCTCACCTCTGTCTCTCCCTCCCCCTCCTCCTTTTCTCTCTCTATTTCCTCCTCCTCCTTCTATTTCACACACACTCTCTCTGCCTCTCCTTCTGTCTCTCTCCCTTTCTCCTCAACTCTCCCTCCCATACTGTTTCCTGTCTCTTTTCTTCCTTTCCTTTACCTTTACTTTCCTCCTTTCGTTTGACTCCTCTTCCTCTCCCTCCCATCTTCTACCTCTTGTTATTCTTCCTTCTACTCTCCCTTCTTCCTGCCTTCTTCTCTCCCCTTCTCTATCTCTTTGTCTATCTCCTCTCCTTTTGTCTGTGTCGTCTCCCCCTCCACCTTCTTCTCTTTGTTTGCCGCTTTGTCTGTCAGTCTCTTTTCATTTGTCTGCTTGCATCTCTCCATTCTTGTCTCTCTCTCTCTTCCTCCCAGCTCACGTACACCTCCCACAATGCATCGCGGTGTTTACATGTGACGTCACAGGCTTAGGCACAGTGAGTACTTCGGCCGCTTCAGTATTAGTTATCTCTCTCTCTCTCTCTCTCTCTCTCATTCGTCCTCTGAGTTTAATTTATTCCTCTCCGAAACGTTCAGTCATATCATCTCTCTTTCTTTTATCTTATCGTTTCGTTCAAAGATGAAAATAAACTGAATTATCTCACACACACTTATGAGATTTATTTTATTAATTTAATTGTTTCGTGTTTACCTTTAATTATCGGTGTTAAATCTATTTCTTCTTTCGTGTTCTCTGTGAGTTCGTCTTCATTCAGGAATTGTAATAATCTCTGTCTATTTGGCCGATGTGAATGAAGGAAGAAGAAGGTGAGAATCAGCCAATCACGTTGCTTGCTGAGGTTTCTTGACATGGGAAATTAGCCAATCGGAGGGTTCGCTCAGGTTTGTTTATATTGGTGAGGGGCCAATCACGTTCGCTCGTGTTTGTTGACACTGGAGTGCAGCCAATCAGGTCCACTCACTCATTCTGTTGTTGCTTGTCATGGCATAATATTACGTACCTCTCTCTCTCTCTCTGCCTATAATATCCCTCTCCTTCACCTCCCACCCCACTCCCCTCACTTCCCCCCCCACAAACACCTCTCATCTCTCCCCCCCCCTACTCATACTCCCCTTCACCTCCCACCCCACTCCCCTCACTTCCCCTTCACCTCTCCCCCCCTCAAACACCTCTCATCTCTCCCCCTACCCATACTCCCCTTCACCTCCCCCCAAACACCTCCACGTAAACACAACCATCCTTAACCATACACACAGTCAGCCATGGCAGTATCTCAGCCACACAATGTCCGCTACAGCCATACATTTCCTCACCATACAAGCCACACAATGCTCCCCCTCAGCCATAGTGGAGGAGAGTCACAAACTTCCCTCAATAATTCTGACCCAATTCTTTGTTTGTATGGAAGATGGAGGTAAGTGTCACCCCGGGGCTTATAGTGTCACCTCGGGGCCTATAGTGTCACCCCGGGGCTTATAGTGCCACCCCAGGCATATAGTGTCACCCCGGGGCCTATAGTGTCACCTCGGGGCCTATAGTGTCACCCCGGGGCCTATAGTATCACCCCAGGCATATAGTGTCACCTCGGGGCCTATAGTGTCACCCCAGACATATAGTGTCACTCCGGGGGCGGGGCGAGACGGGGTGGAGCAGAGAAGGGCAGGGCAGGGCAAAGCAGACCAGAGCGAGGACCGATTCCCTTCTTATTATGTACATATAAATAACAAGTAAACAATGACAAACAAAAACTTCACTTCCCTAATTTACTCTCACACTATAACAACAAGACACGACTGGTCTCTCTAACGCAACACAACAAAAAGATTCTCTAAAATATATTATACTGTATCCCGTCATCTCCCGGGAGGATTAATACTTATACACCGAAATATTAATAGTGTTCAACTCTCCGCAGGCCGTCCGTACCGTTGGCTGACGTACAAATAATTCATTATCTTGTTGCATATATGAATAATAAGCTTTCCTGGATTTCAAACATTATATATAATTACTAACTTATGAAATTCTCTATAATTGGATACATAAAGTTTATATTATACTGACTTTAGTGGAATTATAGTAACGTATCGTGTGCAGTTTGGGAGGTCAACGAATTTACCAATCAGATGTCGTCATTACGTTGGTCCATACCTGTTGTACGGTAAAGAACATGGTGGGGGTGGGGGGGCAGTTGAGTAAGTCACCCTCACCCTCCCTCGTAGTTGTAGAGACTAGGGAGGAGGGTGGGGGTTAAGGGGGATAACTATGCTTCCCCCTCCCTTCTCCCTCGTAGTTGTAGAGATAGAGAGAAATTAGAATGATCGTAAGAAATATTTTAAACCCTGACACTGGTAACTTAATGGCGTCCATGCTACACTGAGACTCTACCCCTGACGTCATTATCATCATCATTATTAAGTAAACAAGAATCTCTACAAACAACAAGTCTGCATTAACACGATAATTCCAGGTGAGATGGCCGACCCTACCTTGAGGCACTTACCTGGCGCACACACACACACACACACACACACACAGAGTGCCGGGTAGGTGTAAGAGCCAGTGTCACTCCCCACGGACGCAGCCACCAGCAAGCCAGGGCGTGGCACCTCCCCGCCCACCCCCAGCCACGCCCCTCCTCACCTCCCACGGGTCCCACAATTACTCTCTTCACCGCCCACCTCCAGGAGTACTAGCCACGCCTCTCCTAGTACCACAGATCTCTCAGCCAGTAGAACTCCTTCCTGGGTCTCCTTCACTCCCAGCATTCCTAGTTCCAGCATCCTCCGTCACACACCTCACCTTCTAGGAATCCCAGCACCACTCATCCTAGGAATCTCAACACCACCCCTCCTAGGAATCCCAGCACTACCCCTCCTAGAAATCCCAGCACTACCCCTCCTAGAAATCCCAGCATCGTTCCTCTCTCTTCTGGCCTCTGAGTCGCCACAGGCAGCTGAGGAAATGAAGATTGAAAAAAATGTCCCTCAGAAACGATGTAAATATATATTTTTTTGTGACGGGGAAAAGTATAACAAAAATATAACTGGAGAAATTAATGTAAAAGCAAAAATAAAAGTAAGTGGAAAAGAAAATGGATAAGAGAAAGTAAATAAGAAAAAAACGATAAAAGTAACCACAAAAATAAATGGAAAAGGAGACGAAAGAATAAGATGAAAAGTAAATAGAAAAAAAGTAAGAAAAAGTAAAGAAAAAGTATTGGTAAAGTACAAGAATACGGTGAAAAAAGTTTGGTATCTTGGGTAAAATAAAAATAACCCAACATCACAAGTTATATCTTACTTCTCAATACAACCTTCCTCTTGCCTTCAATACACTACCTGTACTTAGTCTTCTAACTCACTACGTCAGTCTTATATAAACCTTCCGACTGCTCCTCACACCTCGCCTCAGTGGCCTCCTTCAGGTGTCCATCATCCTCCTGAAGGTGGCGCCCTCCAAGGTGGGACGTCAAGTTTCGAAACAGATAATAATTGTTTGGTTTCCAGATGTGGGCTGTAGGGAGGCGGTTATCTTACTCCAAATCGTAGCTGTGAATAGACGTGTGTGTGTGTGTGTGTGTGTGTGTGTGTGTGTGTGTGTGTGTGTGTGTGTGTGTGTGTGTGTGTGTGTGTGTGTGTGACGAGGGGTTAGGTTAGGTCAGGTTTGTGGTCCAATAACACACTATCTTGGAGCAGAGCAGAAAACACCTCACCTCACCTTACCTCACCTCACTTCACCTCACCTCTACTCAACAGTGTACATATTCCTCCAGTATGACGTGTCACATCAGTCCGGCGTAATAGTCTCTGATGATTGTTGTTGTAGTGGCAGGAAGTGGATCAGCAGAATCCCTTTGGCATCCCGTGATCTTGTCGGTAGAGGCTGACTTGTGAACTTCTTGGAGGGGGATTCAGGCCTGGCTTCATCTGTGACTCGGAGTCCCCGTGATCAATCCAGGTCTCATCTCCGTCACCAAACGGTAAAGGAAGTTGGATGGATCGGCTTCATGCACTTCAAAGAGCTCGTGAATTGACGCCGCCCTCTGGTGTTGATCCTGAGCGCCGAGGTTTCCATGAACCCTCTTGAGGCCGCCCTCTGGTGTTGATCCTGAGCGCTGAGGTTTCCAGGAACCCTCCTGAGGCTGCCCTCTGATGTTGATCCTGAGCGCTGAGGTTTTCAGAAACCCTCTTGAGGCCGCCCTCTGGTGTTGATCCTGAGCTCTGAGGTTTCCAGGAACCCTCTTGAGGCCGCCCTCTGGTGTTGATCCTGAGCTCTGAGGCTTCCAGGAACCCTCTTGAGGCCGCCCTCTGGTGTTGATCCTGAGCGCTGAGGTTTCCAGGAACCCTCTTGAGGCCGTCCTCTGGTGTTGATCCTGAGCGCTGAGGTTTCCAGGAACCCTCTTGAGGCCGCCCTCTGGTGTTGATCCTGAGCGCTGAGGTTTCCAGGACCCCTCTTGAGGCCGTCCTCTGGTGTTGATCCTGAGCGCTGAGGTTTCCAGGAACCCTCTTGAGGCCGCCCTCTGGTGTTGATCATGAGCTCTGAGGTTTCCAGGAACCCTCTTGAGGCCGCCCTCTGGTGTTGATCCTGAGCGCTGAGGTTTCCAGGAACCCTCTTGAGGCCGCCCTCTGGTGTTGATCCTGAGCTCTGAGGTTTCCAGGAACCCTCTTGAGGCCGCCCTCTGGTGTTGATCCTGAGCTCTGAGGTTTCCAGGAACCCTCTTGCAGAAACCTGACACTTGGGTGATGGTCATAACACTTCCAGATAACATGTTCACTTTAGTGTTTATTTCTTCCACTTTGTTACGTTTGTTTATCATAATCAAGTTCTCGACTCTGGCAACAGTGGCATCTCGAGGTCAGCTTCACAAGGGGTCATCATCCTCATTGACCCACCTTATTACCGTGACCTACGCCTTACACCCCCCCCCCCCTACGATTGACTCCTGCTATAGAACTTTCTTTTTCCAAGGAGCTTTATCACACTCCGATGCTCAATTTAACCAACAGTGTAAAACTTTTTCAAGACGTCAAACTCTAAAACTTTTACTCTTGACGTCACAAATTGTATTACATCAGTCAAACTAAGTGAGGCAGAATATACAAGCGAATACTTTCATGTTAATAAGAATTTAAAGCTTTGACGAAATGATGAAGCAAAAGTAGGTGGAAACATACTAGAAAAGTAGGAAGAAAAGTATACGGAAAAGTAAGAGAAAAATAAAAAAAGTAAGATAAAAGTATATAGAAAAGTAAAAACGATGGTCAATGGAAAAGGTAAGTGAAAAGTGAACTAGAAAACAAGATGGGTTTAGAAAAGTAAAAAAAAAAATGAAAAAGTTAAAGGAACTAGGTGAAAAAAGTATCAGGAAAAGTTAATGGGAAAATAAGTCAAAGTAAATAAAACAAGAAAGTGAAGAAGGTGGTGAAAAAAAAATAATTGAAAATAAAGAAAAAGAAAGAAAGAAAAAAAGTAAGATTAAAAAGAAAGCGAAAAAGCAAACAAAATAAATAAACGACACAAAGTAATAGAAAATATAAAACGAAAAGAAAGTGAAAAAGAAAGCTAGTGAAAAATATAGCAAAACAAAAAAAAGTAAAAAATGCAAAAAAGTAAATAAGGCTAAAAAAAGTGAAAATTTTAACAACAAAGTAAGCGAAATCTAAATAAAAATGTAAACAATAAAATAGTGAAAAAAAAAAAACAAAAACAAAGAGACTTGAGCAACAAACACGACGGTAAATGCTGAGGAAGAATTGCGACTGGAGGGCCACTGTTAGATATGAACTGCTCCTGTTTACCTATTGAAGGAAGGAAGGAAGAAGAGGAAGGAAGGAGGGAGGGATGGAGGAGGAGGAGAAGGAAGGGTTTTAGGAGTATTTGAACAAGGAAAGGAAGAGGAATCTGAGGTGTCGGAAGAAGCTGCCGAAGTGAAACCTGCATATACCTACCTACCTACCAGCCTACCTACCTACCTACCTACCAGCCTACCTACCTACCTACCAGCCTACCTACCTACCTACCTACCAGCCTACCTACCTACCAGCCTACCTACCTACCTACCAGCCTACCTAACTAAAAACCAACCCGAATATCTTCAAGCCTGCTATACCAACCAGCCAGCCAGCAAGCCAGAGAGCCAACTCGGTATAAGCCAATTCACAAGCCTTTTACCTCATGCTGGCTCCAAGGGACTGGCTCCAAGGTGTACACGGAATGAAAATATAAACACACAAACCCTCTAGTTGACTCCGGAAAGATTTAGCCATGTTGACATAAATATTTCTTCCTACCTCTGCATTTCTACCTGAATTTACCAGATTTTTTTTTATATATTATTATGTCACCTGTTTTGAGTTATTTATTGTGTGTTTGTTTCTTTTGTTTGTCTGTCTGTCTGTCTGTGATCACAACAATAATGCAGGTACAATTGAGCTTAGTGGTCTCAGTACGGTTAGAGCTCATACAACTGATCTCACTATTAAGTCCAGTACGAGTGATCTCAATATGATTTTGGGTTTATTAAATTGATCTCAATTTCAGCTCAATATTCAGCTTAGCTCACTTCACACACACACTCACACACACACACACACTCAAATTTCCGGCAACCGTCACGTATTACCGGATTAAGAACCGGCTCTTCCCCAGTAAGCCGGACGGGCGGAGCTCAGCCGACCACCAGCCGGCTGTTGGCAACCTCATTATCCGGCACCACTGACATAAGGATTATTTTACTATCTGGCTCCTGTTGATGAGTGGAGGGAGGGAGGGAAGGTGGAGAGGGGAGGGAGGGTGGAGGAGGGGGTAAGGATTAGGGAGGGTAACCACCACATCACTCCCTCCCTGACACTCCTGATATTCTCGCAAAGGTCGCTGTTGCTGCTTTCCGGTGGTTCAAATACTAAAACAATACGAAATGGTCTCTCTCTCTCTCTCTCTCTCTCTCTCTCTCTCTCTCCCCAGTATTGGTGTACTATTTACTCCTGAACGACGAGACACATGTTGTGTTTCCAGTGCGTAACTTTACCTGTCTCTCTCTCTCTACCTATACACAACACTCTCTCTCTCTCTCTCCCTCGCTCTCACCACCCCCTGATCACTGCACATAAGAGAGTAGTGCGGACAATGACTTACTTGAGGATATTAACACCTATTGCTGTGCCCTCTTTGTTTACAAATCTATCAATCACTCGCTTGACAATAATTATTTCCAGTTCCGGAATAATCAGATATATAACTTAAGGCACCCAGAGCTACTCAGACCACCCCCCATGCGCTCCTCTCGGTCCCAGACCAATATCATGGTGTGAAGGTGTGGAACAACTTACCCCCACCCATCCCAGCAAAGACTACGCTCCCTTCCTTTAAATCATCTCTTAAAAAATATCTATTGTCTAAGTATTAATATTTCTTATAATACCTACTTAATATTCCTAGCTTTACTGTATCACCAAAAACCATTATATCATAAACTGTAATGTTAGAAATATGAAAATTACCGATGCAATAATTATAGTTGCCGACTACACATGATACTTATAATATAAATGTAAAAAAAATTAAAGTAAATCAATCAAATTAATATATATTGAAGTGCTAACCGTGGTAACATGTTCTTATTACCACCATGCTATTGTACTATTCCAGATGATATTAAATGTTATATAATACTTCCTTGAGATAAATGTATAGTATATATATCAGGTGCCTAAAAGAGAGCTCAGGTTCTCAACTGGCTAAATAAAAGTGTTACAATATCAATATCAATGTTATATCATCCGCGAGTCATGAGACCAGCCAGAATGACAAGTGTGTGTGTGTCTGTGTGTGTGTGTGTGTGTGTGTGTGTGTGTGTGTGTGTGTGC
Source organism: Homarus gammarus (assembly GCA_958450375.1). Taxonomy (NCBI): domain Eukaryota; kingdom Metazoa; phylum Arthropoda; class Malacostraca; order Decapoda; family Nephropidae; genus Homarus; species Homarus gammarus. The sequence continues at coordinate 2,294,639 of CAUDMG010002327.1, read as the reverse complement.
GTGCGTGTGTGTGCGTGTGTGCGTGCGTGTGTGTGCGTGTGTGTGTGTGTGTGTGCGTGTGTGTGTGTGTGTGTGTGTGTGTGTGTGTGCGTGTGCGACCTTTTAGTAGTTCTGTCTAGTACTACCCACTCTACCCCCCCCCTCCCCCCTAGGTCCTCTTCCTCCAACTCTTCTTCTTCTTCTTCTTCTTCTTCTTCTTCTTCCTCCTCCTCCTCTCCCTTTTCCTAGTCCTTATCCTCTTCCTCTCTTTCTCCTCTTCTTTTTCTATTTTTCTTCACGTACTTGAAAGAAAGAAAAGAGACAGAGAGAGAGCAAACTCAGAGGGTCTTTACTCTCCCTCTCGCTATCTCTCTGTCTATCTGTCTGTCTGTCTGTCTGTCAGCTGTGTACATATTTACACTAAATGTCAAAAAATGCACATCCTGACCTCCTGTTACAGAAATGTCACGTGTATCATTCGCGTTTACTTGAAGTGTGTGTTGATAATATGAGCTCTCTCTCTCTCTCTCTCTCTCTCTCTCTCTCTCTCTCTCTTTCTCCTACTGTTTTCTCTCATCCCCCCTTTCTCTCACCCCACCCCCCCTTTCTCTCACCCCACCCCCCTTTCTCTCTAACTACCGCTCGTGTAAATAAACAGACAGCCAATAAATGATACAATGTAAACCTAAATAGGAATAATTAGAACAGTAAAATAAAACAGGACTGAGCCCTAACATACGTAATAACGGGAAGGATAAACAGGGGTGACAGCAACGGTAACAGTGAACGGTTAAGTAGAGGAAAACAACAGTACACAACAACGGTATTAGCAACAGGAATAATAATAATAATAATAATAATAATAATAATAATAATAGTAATAATAATAATGATAATGATAATAATAACCAACAACAGTACTAGACAACAACAACAACAACATACACTCCTCCCTGGTCCCCCGCTGTCTAAATTGGTACCCATGACATCATAAACTGAGGCAACAGGTATGCACTAGCTGAACGACGGCTGCTGATTGGCTGATTCCTTAACCAATAAGATATCTGGAAAGTATCGCACAGGAGTAGAATTTACGTCGAATCAATAACAATGAATTAAAAAAAATTAAGTTTCTGTCGTCATTTACAGGTAATTTATAACTTATTTATAATGGTAAGTAGACGTTAGTTAGTTATTTATGTAAGAGAATAATAAATGATTCGTACATCTGGCAGCGAGGTTGATGTGCGTACGATAACAATCACCTAACCTAACCTAACCTAACCTAACCTAACCCACATCTTGCCTACAGTACCCGTCAAGGTGGAGGTAAACCTGACCACCTTACCTGTCCTAACCCCCCCACACCTGATGTGATTAGTGGCCTACCTGTGGTCTGGAGAGAGAGAGAGAGAGAGAGAGAGAGAGAGAGAGAGAGAGAGAGAGACCCTACCAACACTAGGTCCGGTTCACACAGCATCCCGGACACCTCACCACGTCGTAACCCGGATGAACGAACATAAAAGATTCACCGCAACATATTATTTACCGATTGCAATACTTTCTCCCCTTAATTAGCCTAATTACCACTCACATATATATATAATTATTTCACAGGTAATCATCGAGTAATTAGCCGCAATTAACCAGGTGACCGATGCTCAAAGTGCACGACCCGGAAGTAACGAGTTGTATTATTATTTTCTTACGGATTAAGTTTTGGTTAATAATCGCGAATAATTGGCCAATAATCCTCTTAAATAATATTATGGGATAATTCTTTTTAAGCTTTTAGTCAATCACATTTAATAATTTAGTATAATAATTAATAAATAAATCTCTAAAGTCGCTTACACAGTTTTTCCAATTATTCACCACAATAATTTTCACCCCCAAGATTACATACACCATCCTGGGAATAAAAGTCATTATTTTTCCCAGGATGACAGACTAACACCATCCTGGGAATAAAAGTCATTATTTTTCCCAGGATGATAGACTAACACCATCCTGGGAATAAAAGTCATTATTTTTCCCAGGATGACAGACTAACACCATCCTGGGAATAAAAGTAATTATTTTTCCCAGGATGACAGACTAACACCATCCTGGGAATAAAAAAACACATACTGCCATTATTTTTACCAGGATAAGAGACTTACACCATCCTGGAATTCATGTTTGTATTCGTATGTGTCTTAATGTGTCCAGGAACGCATACATACATACATACATACATACATACACACTAATTCGGACTTGCAGGAAGAAGGGAGCGTTACCATGGTGATAGTCTGATCTCTCTCTCTCTCTCTCTCTCTCTGGTACACACACACACACACACCTGCTCCCACTACCAGCTACCACCACCATGACCTACCACCACCACCACCTACCACAATCTATTACCATCACCACCGTCACTATGGGAAGGCCTAACTATCCTTCACACCTGGTCCGGAAACTCTCTCTCTCTCTCTCTCTCTCTCTCTCTCTCTCTCTCTCTCTCTCGGCCACTTAACCATCACTTAACAGTCACTTAAATCATAACAAGCCACAGAACACTCACTCACCAGTCACTTTAAGTCACAACCAGTCAGTCAAACAGTCACTATCAGTCAGTTAACAGTCAGTGAGGGCGGGTAGAGGGACCATAGAGCCGGATGTCTGGTGATAAGGTGTTGGGCGTCTTGTGTCACCCATGGCGGCCTGATCTTCGTTAGTCCTATTGTTCAACGAATGGTTAACGAGGACGAGACGTTTAAGGAATGGTTAACGAGGACGAGACGTTTAAGGAATGGTTAACGAGGACGAGACGTTTAAGGAGTGGTCAACGAGTACCAGACGTTTAAGGAATGGTTAACGAGGACGAGACGTTTAAGGAGTGGTTAACGAGGACGAGACGTTTAAGGAGTGGTTAACGAAGACGACACGTTTAAGGAGTGGTTAACGAAGACGAGACGTTTAAGGAGTAGTTAACGAGGACGAGACGTTTAAGGAGTGGTTAACGAGGACGAGACGTTTAAGGAATGGTTAACGAGGACGAGACGTTTAAGGAGTGGTTAACGAGGACGAGACGTTTAAGGAATGGTTAACGAGGACGAGACGTTTAAGGAATGGTTAACGAGAAGGAGGTATTTAACGAGTGGTCAACAAGAGCGAGATGTGGTAACTAATCTCTTCCCATAAGGTGTGATTAACGAAGTAGCGCAGTATTATCGAATGGTGAACGAGGAAATGCCGTATACTAACGACTGGTTAACGAGGAAGTGACGTATAACGATAAAACGATATAGTAGCGACTGTTTTACAGGTTCACATAAGGTAAGGTAAGATTAACGCTCAAGTTTAACGACGACAACCGGATGTGTAACGAGTGGTCAACGACACCCGGAGCTGTGAGACATTAACCTCTCCTCCCAGAACAGGATGTGACGCAGCATTAAAGATGCAAGATATGCGCGGCGAATTACTGGTCATGCGCTGTGCATTACGGTCATGCAGAGTGCGGTACAGCCGTGCACAGAGCGATACAGGAATGCACAGTGAGATACAGCCATGCACAGACTGTCACAGCCATGCGGAGTCTGTTACAGCTATGCCTAGATGTTAGTCACAAAACTGGGCTACAGTCATGCATAAAGCGTCAGTCATACAGAGGAGAATATGTTACACTCAACCGTAATGCATTGAGGTCATGCACCTGTAACAGACTGTGGAGCGTTACAGGTAAGGAAATAACGCTCGTGACGCTTAGAAATACTGCATCATGTTACCTGTCTGGAGCTAACGCCAGAGAGAGAGAGAGAGAGAGAGAGAGAGAGAGAGAGAGAGAGAGAGAGAGAGAGAGAGAGAGAGAGAGAGAGAGCAAAAACACGAAACAACTCTTGACTCATCTGGAAATAGCTCTCGGTGATAGTTCTGGAAATAAATGCCGAAAGATCTGATAGATACATGGCCGACTGATGCGACATTCAAATAAAAACAATCAGGACACGAGGCTGGAGATCAGATCGAGTTAGGTAGAAATTATTTAAGGGAGATGGAAATAAAATTATCTCTAGCGTTATGGTGTTGGAAATTTAATCCCGGGAGAGAGAAATATTACCGGAGATACGGTTTAAAAGGCTGGTGTTGTCAGGGTGAGTTTGGTAATAGAAGCCCTTGGAACATTAAAAATCCTTCCTAGGAACTTTAAGGAACTTCCAGGAAAACTAATGAAGCCTCAGGAAACCCCAGGATTCTATAATGAAGCCTCAAGAAGCCTCGGGATTCTTAATGAAGCCTCAAGAAGCCTCGGGATTCTTAATGAAGCCTCAGGAAACCCCAGGATTCTATAATGAAGCCTCAAGAAGCCTCGGGATTCTTAATGAAGCCTTAAGAAACCCAGGAACCCCCCAAGGAGGAGGCGTAGTGTAGGAGGAGGAAGGGGAGGGGGAAGAAGAAGAGGAGGAGGAAGACGAAGAGGAGGAGGAGGAAGAGGAGGAGGAGGAGGAAGAGAAGGAGGAGGAGGAAGAGGAGGAGCAGTAAGAGGACGCCGCAGTAGCATTGTGTGTCACGCCTGTGGTTACCCAGAGAAAGCCGATCCGTCCTGCCGCCCCCAGCCTCTGATGGTGCTGATGCTGTCTCGCCATGTGCTGCTGTTACTAGTGCTGTCTTT
>CAUDMG010002327.1:2285000-2287500 GCA_958450375.1 Homarus gammarus | reverse complement strand
TAGGAAGAGGAGGGTTTACGGTATGCCAACATCGTGCACAAAGTTTACATGAAGTGTGGCCAGGCTCAGGGTTGTCAACTATTCCCGGTAGTATCGGTATCCGAGGTGCTGCCTCCCGAACCTCCCTGTTGAGGCCGAGTCAGAGGTAGATATTGTTTATAGAGGTGATTACCGTCACCAACAACTGGGTCGTAATGGTGCAGTGGGCGGCTGTCCTCAAGTTTAAGATTCGTCCAGTGTTCGTGGAAGACCTTAAGCTGTGATGTGTGTATCTGATGCAGTGTGAGGTGGTCGAGGGTGACCTCCTGTGTCTTCCTGGGCGAGGCGATCAACAGTGTCACAGGCAGTAGTTGTTATAAGGGAGGGAATACAGAAGAAATTGACATAGATCTTATCAACTGCGCCAACCCCGACGAAAGACAACGACTGTGTGTTGGATGTGTGGCGAGAAGAGGGGGGTGTTGAGTCTGGCAAGTGAGGATGTGGTTCCTTTGGTGTTGGCAGCGCCCTTGATGGACGCCCGTAAGGATGGCTGTGGTTTCGGCGTGAGTGGAGAAGGACCATTCATGGACTGTGAACGTCCTCCGTGTTTGGCACTCAAACATCAGCTGCTGCCCTTGGTCTCCCCAGTGCCAGGAGACCAGGAGGGGAGGGTGAGGGTGAAGGGTCATTAGGGAGGACACGTTGGCCTCAGTTGTCACAAGACAGACGAGGGTGAGGCAGTGTTTAGGGCCAGGGAGGGTGAGAGGGGCAGGGAGGGTGAGAGGGCCAGGGAGGGTGTGAGAACCAGGGAGGGTGTGAGGGTGAGGAAGTGTTTAGGGCCAGGGAGGGTGTGATGGCCAAGGAGGGTGTGATGGCAAGGGAAGGTGTGAGGGCCAGGGAAGATGTGAGGGCCAGGGAGGGTGTGAGAACCAAGGAGGGTGTGAGGGCCAGGGAGGGTGTGAGGGCCAGGGAGGGTGTGAGAACCAGGGAGAGTGGAGGGCAGGACGAGGTGGTGACGCGGAAACATCTCGATTCAAAGTTCCGATTTTCCACCTGAAGGAGCCGAGGTTAGTTTATTGAGCAGCCTCTTACAACCTGTGCAATGTGAAGCGCTGCAACAATGACGCCTTAAAAAGAAACAAGGTCATGCCAGTCTCCTAATAACCCTGACCTTTTACAAGCACTCAAGGTCAGAGAGTCTCGTCATAGGATGCGTGGAGGATATAGTGAGAAGTTATAACACAATATAGCGAGAGGGAACGGCATGATATAGTGTGAAGTTATAACACAATATAGCGAGAGGGAACGGCATGATATAGTGTGAAGTTCTCTCTCTCTCTCTCTCTCTCTCTCTCTCTCTCTCTCTCTCTCTCTCTCTCTCTCTCTCTCTCTCTCTCTCTCTCCCTCAGGTGTCACACAATTAGAGTCTCTTCCAGGGAGTCTTATCTCCTATCTCCCTCCATCATCGATTATTCTCCCTTGTACCACCCCCTCTCTTTATCAGACCTCCTGTACCACCTTTATGTTGTGGTAGATGTAGGGAGGAGGAGGAGGAGGAGGAGGAAGGGGAGATGAAGGAGAAGGGGAAGGGGGGAGGGAGGGGGACAGGAAAGGGGGAGGGGGAGGAGGAAGGGGAGATGAAGGAGGAGGAAAGGGAGGGGAGGAAAAAAGAAAGATAGAAGGAAGGGAAGGAAAAGAGAGGGAGAAGGAAAAGGAAGGGAGAGGAAAAACAAGACAAAGGGAGGAAAATAAGACAGGAAAGGAGGTAAGAGGAAGGAGGAGGAAGAAAGGGAGTTAAGAGAAAGGAGGGTAAAATAAATAAAACTCCCTCTTTGAAATTTTGGTAAGAGAGAAATTAATCAATAATTTTTCCTCCCAACTCTTGAAAAAATAACAAAAATAATAATAATAATAAAATACAAAGATTAATTTCCCCTCTCCCTCTCTTGTTTTTTTTTTCTCTCTCTCTCTTATTCTCCTACGTCTCTCATCTTCTCTTTCATCTTAACTTACCAAGAATTATTATCCTCATCGTCTACTTTTTTCCAATTATCGTTCGTTTTCTTTTACATCTGTTTTCCTTATTCTATGTTTATTCAATCTCTCTCTCTCTCTCTCTCTCTCTCTCTCTCTCTCTCAGGAATCACCTTGTCTCACCTGCCTTAATTACGTTTGTCCAACAGGTGATCCAATGCACTTGTTCCCAAACCCTTGTGCAAACCTCGCCAAAGTTTCGCCAATACCCGCCAAAACCTCGCCAATACGCGCCCAAACCTCGCCAATACCCGCCCAAACCTCGCCAACACTCGCCAATACGCGCCCAAAACTCGCCAAAGTTTCGCTAATACTCGCCAAGCTGCCTTCATTTTTTTTCTCGCGTGTTCGATGTCCAGCTTGTTAATCCCGTCTCTAATCCATTAATCCGTGCTAATCCTAATCCGTCGTTGCTTGACTAATCCTCTCCTCTTCCTCCTCTCATTTTTACTCTTATTCCCCTCCTCCTCTCACTCTCCTCTTC
>CAUDMG010002327.1:2265000-2277500 GCA_958450375.1 Homarus gammarus | reverse complement strand
ACAAATACACCCTGTGACCCCAACCACCACTAACCCCTTCCTTAACACCAGGTGGGGGAGGGGGGTGAAGGAGGGGGGAGGAGGGGAGGGGTTCCTACCAGACATAAAACACAACCACCCTCAGTAACACCAAGTGGGGGAGGGGGATGAGGCAGGAGGAGGAGAGGCGGGAGGAGAAGAGACGGGAGGAGGAGAGGGGGGGGGGAGAAGAGGGGGGATTTTTACCGGACAAATAACCAGCCAGAATATAAGTGTGTGGTAAGTAATGGTGTAAAATACTATCGACATTTTTCCTATAAGTATCTGAAGCTACACCTTGGGACCCCCACACTGATGAGGCATTCTTACCTGGGAGAGAAAACACGTGGATATTCTCTCTCTCTCTCTCTCTCTCTCTCTCTCTCTCTCTCTCTCTCTCTCTCTCTCTCTCTCTCTCTCTCTCATGTTTGGATATGTTTCTCTCTCTCTCACTTACTCGTCCAGCTGTGTGGATATCTCTTTCTCTCACCTGTGTGGATATTTTCCTCTCTCACCTGTGTGGTAATCTCTTTCTCTCACCTGTGTGGATATTTTCCTCTCTCACCTGTGTGGTAATCTTTGCTTTGAGATATATACTATTGTTTGACATAGCCGAGAGCTTTAACACCCTTGAGTACGACGATGAGTTAAGCCCACTGAGTCTGGTATCTTTATTATATGAGTACCATGATGAATTACCCCCTTGAGTACGAAGACAAACTCCTGAGTACATCCATCCACCCACCTTAAATCCATCCTTCAATTAATCATTCTATCCACTAATCAGTAATCAATCCACCTATTAATCCATCCATCCATCCACCCGTACATATATCCACCCACCTGTTAATTCACCCCTCCATCCATCCATCTGTTAATTGACCCATCCATAAATCCATCCATCCACCCATTAATCCATTCACCCGTCCATATATCCATCTACCTGTTAATTTACCCATCCATATACCCATTAATCCACCAATTCATCCATCCATCCACTCATATACCATCAATCCATCCATCCATCCACCCATTATTCCACCAATTCATCCATCCATCCACTCATATACCATCAATCCATCTATCCATCCACCAGTCTATTCACTTACCTCGGTAGGCGCTTCCTGCACTTAGCCATCACCCATCTGGTCCACATTAGTGAATTATCAAAGGCGTAAGAGCGATGGTGGGGGGGTGGGGGGTGGGGGTGAGGGGGGGGGGGGGGGTGGGGGTGAGGGGGTGGTGAGGGGGTGAGGTGGGAAGAGGGGTGGGGTGATGACAGAACACACACACACACAGGGACTTGTTGTGGTATAAGTTCACCCCAGCACCAGCGTCAACACCTATGACTGAATGAGCGTGGAACAGCAATAGCAGCAGTGAGAACAACAGCAGGAACAGCAGCAGTAGAAACAGCAACAACAGCAGCAGTAGAAACAGCAACAACAGCAGGAACAGCAGCAGTAGAAACAGCAACAGCAGCAGTAGAAACATCAACAACAGCAGCAGTAGAAACAGCAACAGCAGCAGGAACAGCAGCCAACTCAGCACAGTTAACTGCATCTCAATCCAATGACAGCAGCAAAGGTCCCAGTGACAAGTGTCGGGAGGAGGAGGAGGAGGAGTGTCAACAAAGAAGGGAGCGCTGCAAAGAGTAGGAGAGGAGGGAGAGAGGGACGAGAAGTAGGAAAGAGAGGGGTTAGGGAGGGGAAGAAACAGGAATAAGGAAAGGGGAGAAAGGGAAGGGAAGGGTGAGAGATAGGAGTAAAGGTTTAAGGATAAGGATAAGGGTTAAGGGGTAGGGTTAAGGGTAAGGGTCAAGGGGTAGGATTAAGGGGTAGGATTAAGTGGTAGGGTTAAAGGTAAGGGTTAAGGGGTAGGATTAAGGGTAAGGGTTAAGGGGTAGGATTAAGGGGTAGGATTAAGTGGTAGGGTTAAAGGTAAGGGTTAAGGGGTAGGATTAAGGGTAAGGGTCAAGGGGTAGGATTAAGGGGTAGGGTTAAGGGGTAGGGTTAAAGGTAAGGGTTAAGGGGTAGGATTAAGGGTAAGGGTTAAGGGGTAGGATTAAGGGGTAGGGTTAAGGGGTAGGGTTAAGGGGAGCAGCAAGGACTCAGATATATATGTTATTCAATCATTTTCCATCTGCAATATTAGGGTGTCATAATATAGCCTGGCCACCAACCCCTGGCCATCCTAACTGGCCACCAATCCCTGGCCATCCTCCCCTGGCAAACAACCACTGGCCATCCACCCCTAACTACCCATTATTGGCCACCCACCCCTGGCCATCCACCCCTGGCCATCCACCACTGGCCATCCTTAATTGGCCATCCACCCCAGGCCACCCAGAAAACTGCACCATACATTATTATTATATATCATAGGAGCTTCACCATCATCACCATAATGTCACCATGTTCACTACCCTGTATCACCATAGTCATCACCATCATCATCATCATCACCTCTGCATCAATTCCCTCTTGTCATCATCACTATCACCCACACTGCACGAACATCCTCTCACCATCATCACTATTACAATAACCACTAACAACACCATCACCACCACGCTACTACCATACCACACCGTACACAACCACCATACCACACTACATTACTAGCACAATACGACACCACACCACACAATCAACATACCACACCATACCACACCATACCACACCACACCATACCACACCACACCCCACCATATACCACCACCATAGCAGCACAAGATAGTCTCATCCAGTATTCAACACGTTAAGGGTGAAGGGAGACAGCAGAGGTCAGGTCAGGGTCATGTGCTCCCTCAAAGGTCAAGGTAGTGAACACGCTGACTCATGAATGAAGACTGACACTCACTCTCCCCTCACCCTACCTCACCTCACCTCACCTCACCTCACCTCTCCCCTCACCCTACCTCACCTCTCCCCTCACCCTACCTCACCTCTCCCCTCACCCTACCTCACCTCTCCCCTCACCTTACCTCACCTCACCTCTCCCCTCACCTCACCTCACCTCTCCCCTCACCTCACCTCTCACCTCACCTCTCCCCTCACCTCACCTTACCTCACCTCACCTCACCTCTCCCCTCACCTTACCTCACCTCACCTCTCCCCTCACCTCACCTCACCTCACCTCACCTCTACCTCACCACACCCCTCACCTTACCTCACCTCACCTCACCTCACCTCTCCCCTCACCTCTCTAATCTCTATATCTGTCTATACCTCCACTTCGTCCTGTCTGTCTGTCTGTCTCACCCCCTTTATTTCTTTCTTTCTTTTATCTCTTTCTCTCTCTCTCTATTCCCTTTCTTCGCCAATTCCACCTTTCCTTTGCATTCATTCTCTCACCTCCCCTCACCCCTCCTCAAATTCATCTCCACTACCTCTCACACACACACACACACACACACACACATCTTTTCCCCTCACATTCACCTCCCCTTCCACCTTCCATTCTTCCCCTCACTTCCATCATACCCATCTCCTTCTCCCCTCACCTAACCTAACCCTTCCCCCCATCCCTCACCTCTCCAACCCATTCCCCTCACCCCTCCACCTACTCTACCTTCATCCTCCTCCCCTCACATCCACTTAGCTAGGTCACAAGGCTGAGGGGAGAGAGGGGGGAGGTGGACATTTAGAGGGGAGGGATTACCAAGGGAGAGGAGGGGAAAAGAGGGAAGGGGAGACAAGGCAAGAGAGGGAGGAAAAGGGGGAAAAGGGAGAGAAAGCAGAAGGGAAAGGGGAAAGAAAACAAGAGAGGGGAAATATGGCTATAAAAGGGGGAGAGGGCAAGTCATAGTAGAAAGGAGGGGAGCAGGTGAGAGGAGGGGAGTGGAGGATAAGTGAGAGGGCGAGGGGAGTGGAGGGCAGGTGAGAGGGCGAGGGGAGAGGGCAGGTAAGAGAGAGCGAAGAGAGAAGGGAAAGGTTTTAGGCTTAAGACTCGAATAATAATAATTTGAGAAAGTGAGTGAGTGAGTGAGTGTGAGTGAGTGTGAGAGTGAGTGTGAGAGTGAGTGAGTGAGTACAGGGGATACCATTAAATACACAAAAAAAAACAAAAAAAAACAATAAAAACAAGAAATCATTAGTCTAATTAGCATATAGCCACCACCACTACCACCCACTACCACCCTACCCCCACCACCTACCCTACCCCCCACTACCACCATACCTCCACCACTACCACCCTACCCCTACCTTCACCTACCACCATTCCCCCCACTACCACCACCACTACCACCTACTCCTACCCCCACCATACCACCCCCACTCTCTTTTATCACATCCCCACCAACTTTCTTCCCCTATTCTTTCACCAAACTTTCTCTCGGGTTTAATAGTAAAAGTACAACTCAAATCGATAAACGAAATGAAAGCCCCAGGCGAGAATTATAAGGGCTTATCCCATCTCCCGGAAGCAGTGTAGGGGGATATTAGACCTTATCTAGGGTTGCTTTTAAGGGTGATATATCCGCTTCGGGTTGTGGTAGTGGTGATGCGGGTACTAGTGGGAGGGTTAGTAGTGGCTTTTAATTTTTTTTTTCACGTGTGGATATTTGAATGTGGATTATGAAGTCGTTTGGATATGGTATTAGTGATGGTGATATTATTATTAGACAGACAGACAGACAGACAGACAGACAGGCAGGCAGGCAGACAGATAGACAGACAGACAGATAGACAGATAGACAGACAGACAGACAGACAGACAGGCAGACAGATAGACAGACAGACAGACAGACAGATAGACAGACAGACAGACACAGACAGACAGACACACACACACAGTTACGGTGGCTGGGTGTTTACACTGACTCGTAACATCACAAGAGGAGACAAGGAGGTCATTAAGACGGGATAATTAACAAGGCGTATATGACGCCTCACCTCCCGTCAAGGACAGATTGACAGACAGGTAGAGAGATACTTAGACAGACAAAAGCACAGAAAGACAGGTACACAGACAGATAGAGAGGCAGATAGACAGACAGGTAAACAGACAGATAGATAGGCAGGTAAACAGACAGGTAGAGAGACAGTTAGACAGACAGGTAGACATACACAAGCACAGACAGACATGTAAACAAACAGATGCAGACAGAAAGACGCAAGTAAACAGACAAACAGAGGCAAGTAGACAGACAGATAAATAGACAGATATAAAGAAAGACAGACAGACAGAAAGACAGACAGGCTAGTAGATATTACTCATGTGCAGCTGACCCAAGGCTGCCACCAACCCTCAACTATATCACATTATTGTTAATATTCTCTCTCTCTCTCTCTCTCTCTCTCTCTCTCTCTCTCTCTTTTGCTCTCCTTATGTATGTATGTATGTATGTATGTATGTATGTATGTATGTATGTATGTATGTACTGTACACTGAGGTAAATAATAATAATAATAATAATATCAAGTATCAGGCAGTTATTCTCAAAGACCCAACCCAACCTAACCTAATCTAACCCAACCTAACCTAATCTAACCCAACCTACCCTAATCTAACCCAACCTAACCTAATCTAACCCAACCTAACCTAATCTAACCCAACCTAACCTAATCTAACCCAACCTACCCTAATCTAACCCAACCTAACCTAATCTAACCCAACCTAACCCAACCTAACCTAATCTAACCCAACCTAACCTAATCTAACCCAACCTAACCTAATCTAACCCAACCTAACCTAATCTAACCCAACCTACCCTAATCTAACCCAACCTAACCTAATCTAACCTAACCTTAACACTGAGACAGACACGGATTGTTAAAAAAAAATTCGTAAATTAAAATATTTTCTCTTAAACTGAATAAGTGTAAAAAAAAAATTAATAAAAAAAAAATGAAAAAATACAAAAATCCAATGAAAAATGCTTCTAATTATTCAGTTAATTTTTATCATCCTTTACTAATACTCTGGTAAAAAATATCTTTATAAAAAATTAATTTATAAAAAAACTACATATTAAAAAAAAAAAAATAAAAACCTCGATATTTTCTATTATCACAGAAAACCAAATATATATAAATTTTTTTTAAGCGATAACTTTAAGAAAAAAAATTATGGTCATTTTTTTGGGGTGACTTTTTTTTTTGTATATATATAAAATTTGTGGTCGAGAGAGTTTTATCTTGATTAAAACTTGGTGAAGTGACAGAATAGGGGGGGTAAGGGGAGAGGGGGAGAGAAAGGGGAGAGGGGGGTAAGGGGAGAGGGGGGATGGGAGATGATGGTATAGAATAGTCAGGGTAATGGGGTGGGAGGTGGGGGGGGGTGAGAAGGGGAAGAGGGGAGAAGGGGAATAGGTGAAGGGGAAAGTGAGAGGTAGAGAAGAAAAGGGAAAGGGGCAGAGAAGGGGATGAAGTGAGGGGGAGAGAAGGGGAAGAGGCGAGGGGGGCGGGGGGCAGCTCGAGGGGCCTTGATTGTTGTTCCCGGCTTAAAAGGATGGAGAGAGAGAGAGAGAGAGAGAGAGAGAGAGAGAGAGAGCGAAGGAGGGAGAGGGAGAAATGAGAGAAGGGAAGAAAGAAGAAGGAAGGAAGAGAAAAACAAAACGGAGAAAGAAAAGGAGGTAGGATAGATCGTACAGACAGACACAGACAGCAGAGAACACAAAGACAGACACAGACAGAGAGACAGACAGACAAAGCCAATACAACATACCATGGCAACCATTCCTCAGACGATAGCATAACAACATCTTAACAGTAATCTAATCTAACAGCACGGCCAACTGACCAATCACAATCGCTAACCTTACGTGACGTCACAAAACAGCTCGCCTATTGACCAATTACAATTACATGACGTCACGTGATAACAGAGCGGTCATTGGTTGGCTGGGAGAGTGTGAAGGCGTATCATAAATTCTGATAATCCTGGCCGGTCGGGGGGGGGGGGGGAGGGGGGGAGGGAGGGGGAGGAGGGGGGGTTAAGAGGGGGAGGGATTAGGAGAGGGGAGAGGAGGAAGAAGAGGAAGGAAGAACAAGAGAGAAAAAGAGAGAAGAGGGTGCAGAGAAAGTTTAGGGGGGGGGGAGGGGTTGACAGAAGGGAGGAAGAAGAGGAAGGGGTAAGGGGGGGGGTGGGGGTGATAGGAGGAATGGTGAGAAAGGGGCAGGGTGAGAGAGGGAGAGTGAAGGAAAAGACGGAGGAATGAGGAGGAGGAGAGGAAAGAAGAGGGAGAGGTAGGAGTGAGAGAAGAAGGAGGAGGAGGAGGAGGAGGAGGAGGAGGAGGAGGACCACAGGCTCAGGGTGATAGAGGTATTATCAATATCCAACAGAACAACCTCCTTCCCCCCCCCCCCCCCCCCCCCCCCACACACACACACACACTTAGTTAAACGTGACGGACATCCAAGAGTAGGGATAAGAGACGTGTACGTGTGTGTGTGTGTGTGTGTGTGTGTGTGTGTGTGTGTTGTTTGATACTCACATCGACTCACCACATTGACTACAGTGGTTATAAGATGACTGGCTATTATTGACTTAACACCCGCCGCCGTCTTCATAACAAAAAAACAAAAGTCGCGAAATAACAAAAGATTCAAGAGGCTTTTAACTCCTTCGTGGGGTAGTGTTGACTTTTTTTTTACTATTATTGTTGCTATTATTGCTACTACTGCTACTATTATTGCTACTACTGCTACTATTAGTGCTACTATTGCTGCTACTGTTACTGCTACTACTGCTACTACTACTATTACTACTACAACTACTACTACAAATTACTAGTACTTATAAAACTACTATAATTACTACTATGAAACTACCACATACTCTACTATTAACTACCACCACTATTACTACTACTACTACTACTACTACTACTACAACAAGCCAACACCACACCTTAACCTACATAAAGAACCACTACCTATCCCTTTAACCTAACCTAACCTAACCTATCTCTTTAACCTAGCCTAACCTAACCAAACCTAACCCTTTAATCTAACATGCATACAAACACTAATTATAAGCATTAACCAAAAGTAATCTCTCCTAAACACTCAGTGACCCGTTCCTTAACCATGGCAGCTGATGTTTACACGAATTTGATGTTTACACGAATTTGATGTTTACACGAATTTGATGTTTACACGAATTTGATGTTTACACGAATATGATGTTTACACGAATTCGATGTTTACACGAATTTGATGTTTACACGAATTCGATGTTTACACGAATTCGATGTTTACACGAATTCGATGTTTACACGAATTTGATGTTTACACGAATTCGATGTTTACACGAATTCGATGTTTACACGAATTTGATGTTTACACGAATTCTAGAGTTTGTTTACAAAATATTATCACGTAATGTTTAAGAGCTTCAGTATACTCGTAAGTAGATGATGCTGACAGTATAGATGGTAATGCTGACAATGCTGCTGTTAAGATTATAGAGAGTGATGCTGCTGACATATAATACTGATAATGCTGACAGGTATGGCTGACAGTGATAATGAATGCATATAATACTGCTGACACATACTACAAGTAAAAACACTGACAGGTAATGCTGACAGATAATGCTGACAATAAATAATGATAACAACAGAAACACAATAGTGCTGACAGAACTGACAATAATGCTGATAAATGACACTAATAAGTAACACTGACAGATTACACTGACATATAAAGCTGACAATAATGCTGACAATGATCACTGGCTGACAGCTCACTCCTCCCCAGGGCTCCTACCGCTTAATCACCTCCACTAATTATCTCAGTAATTACCACCATTAGCACAATTAGTCATCATGGTAGTCACGGGGGAACCCACTGACTTACTGCATGTGTGGTGAATGTTGGGTGGTAGTGAATGTTGGTGTTGTGGTGAATGTTGGGTGGTAGTGAATGTTGTATAGTAAATGTTAATAATGTGTGGTTAAGGTTAATATGTTAATGTATATCATTATTTGGTTAATGTTAATATTTAAATGTTTAGTTCACGACTTAATCTCTGGTGAATGTTAATAATATGAATGTTAATATGCTAATCTAAGTTAATATCAATGTCCTAATCTGTGGCTAAAACGTACCATTAAATTTGCCTTTAATTTTAACAACAACAATAATAATAATAATAATAATAATAAAAATAATAATAATAATAATAATAATAAATAATAATTAAAAAAATCAGTTCCCCCTAAATTAATGTTATCAATAAAGTCAGGTTATATTATCAGAGAGAGAGAGAGAGAGAGAGAGAGAGAGAGAGAGAGAGAGAGAGAGAGAGAGAGAGAGTCATTAACCAGGGTCATGACCTCTCTCGACCGACCAGCCAACACACAAACACTCCCATAACTAAACTAGCGACAATAACAACCTCACCCCCTCCCCCTCCCCCTCCCCCTCCCCTCCTTCCCCCTTAACCAATTCCTCCCTTCCCCCTCGTCATCCCCTCCCCTAAAGTCAATTCCCCCTCCCCATAGGTAATGCCTCTCTTTCCCCTCCCCTCTTCACCTTTCCGTCGTATGTTTCCTTCCTCCCCTCCCCAACCTATCTCCCCTCTACTCCCATTCCCCCCTAACAATCACCCCCCCCCTAGTCACCTGTTATCTCCCCCGTAGTCATTTCCCTTCGTCCTTCTCCTCCCGTATCCCCTCCCCTTCCTCTCCCCTCTCCCCAGCCATCACCCCTTTCACTGTTGGATTGTTTCCCCTCTCCTCCTCCTCCTCCTCCCTCTCCTCCTCCTCCTCCTCCCCCTCTCCTCCTCCTCCTCCTCTCCTCCTCCCCCCTCTCCTCCTCCTCCTCCTCCTCCTCCTCCTCAGTTTCACAGAGTATATTACAACAACATCAACACAGGTAAAGAGATCCAGGTGTTAATTACGTCTTAATTACAGGTGCAATAATATCTCATCCTAGTTACCTTAATCACTACACTAAGGACACACCTGTGATTTTTTTTGTTTTATCATCTATGTGCTTAATTAACTCTCTAACACACCTTTTGGCCAAGAGTAACCTGACCCCTGGTGTGTGTGTGAAGACAGTAATTAGTTACTTTGTGTTCGTGATCTCGGGTTTTATTTGAGTTACCCCCCCCCCCCTTCTCTCTGGATACTCATGAGGTGCACGATAAACTAGCCTCTGACGCCGGGGTATATTCCAAAAATTTATTCTCTCTCTCTCTCTCTCTCTCTCTCTCTCTCTCTCTCTCTCTCTCATCTTTCCTCACTTCCCTCTCTCTCTCATTTCCTGGTATCCTTCTCTTACACCTAGTCCTTAATTCCTTCCTTCCCCATCTCCTCTCTTCTTCCCCATCTCCTCTCTTCTTCCCCTCTTCCTCTCTTCTTTGACTCCCCAATCCGCTAAAAAACATAAAAAAAAAAAATCAATCACCAATCAATAACTACATATCAACAACTAAGTAAATTACCTCAACACATCAATTAACATTAAATAAACACCCAAACAGTCAACATTTAATACACATTCCTCGTCTATCCAGTCAGAGTTACCAGTTAGTAAATAAATATATATATAAAAAAAAACACGTCACATAGCCCATCAAATGAGTTGCCAGTGAGTAAATATTGTATCCATTTTACTGTGAGTTTTGTTTCGATACCGTGTGTGTGTGTGTGTGTGTGTGTGTGTGTGTGTGTGTGTGTGTGTGTTTGTATTAATTCTATAACTGTTTGTCTGTCTATATATATATGTATGTGTATCTGTTTACATGTCTGTCTATCTGTCTACACATGTCTCTCTCTCTCTCTCTCTCTAGGCGGCTTCATCTGGTCCGTGGGTTGAGACACTAAACAAAGGTATAGTGGTGGTAGTGGTGGTGGTAGTAGTGGTAACAGTGATGGTAGCAGTGGTGGTAGTGGTGGTGGTGGTGGTGGTGGTAGTGGTAGTGGTAGTGGTAGTGGTGATGGTGGTGGTAGTGGTGATGGTAGTGGTAGTGGTGGTGGTGGTAGTGGTAACAGTGATGGTAGTAGTGGTGGTAGTGCTGGTGGTAGTACTGGTAGTGGTAACAGTGATGGTAGTAGTGGTGGTGGTGGTGGTAGTTGTGGTGGTGGTGGTAGTAGTGGTGGTGGTAATAGTGATGGTGGTGGTAGTGGTGGTGGTGGTGGTAGTTGTGGTGGTGGTGGTAGTAGTGGTGGTGGTAATAGTGGTGGTGGTGGTAGTAGTGGTGGTGGTGGTGGTGGTAGTAGTGGTAACAGTGATGGTAGTAATGGTGGTAATGGTGGTGGTGGTCCTCCTGTCTGGCACTGTTTGAACTACCCCGTGGCACTGTTCCTCCTCTGCTAGCCTCACCAACTGCCTGATGCTACTGTTCCCTCCTGCTGCTATTTCTACGTCTGTTCCCTACTGCTGCTAACTGCTACGTCTACTCCCTCCTGCTGTTATTGACGATATTGTTGTGCGTTACTGTTATCACCGTTGCTGTACATTACCGTTACTTCTGTTGTCGTTGTTGCACGTTACTGTTATTACACTTGCTGTACTTCACCTGTTACTATGTGCTACCGTTATTGTTACTTTTATTGTGCGTTAATGTTACTTCTGTTGTTTTACGTTACTGTTACTTCTGTTGTTTTACGTTACTGTTACTTGTTATTTTACGTTACTGTTACTTCTGTTGTTTTACGTTACTGTTACTTCTGTTATTTTACGTTAGTGTTACTTCTGTTGTTTTACGTTACTGTTACTTGTTATTTTACGTTACTGTTATTACCGTTGCAGTACATGACCGTTATTTCTGTTGTCGTACGTAACTGTTACTGCCGTTGCCGTTCATTACTGTTGCTATATGTTAACGTTAATACTGTTGATCTTGAATCGAGTGCCGTTATTCTCTTTCCTGTTGTCAACCGTTTTGTTCCATAATTACCGTTGCTATGGTGGTGGTGGACTAGAGAATACACCTCTCGTCACCCATCCTAAAGGTCGTTGGTTCAAACCCTGTGAGCCATCAACAGGGATAAACTGGGAGCTATAAAGTAAACAGTGTGAGCCATTAATAGCGATGAGCCATAAAGTGACATACAAACAAATGGGAAATAATGATTGTAAGTAACTCAGTCCATCGTGTGAGCCATTAAATGACATAAAAAAAAACTGCGGTACAATATAATGGAGGTGTTAAATGGCTCACTCTACGGTATGAGCCATCAACAGGATGAACCCTGAGCCAAAAAAACAATCATAAAAGAGGTATACGGTGGGGTTAATAGCTCAGTCGACAGTGTGAGCCATAAACAGGAAGTCAGGGGAGCCATAAAGAGAAATAAAATCAGAAAATACTGATGAGAAAGAGAGAGAGAGAGAGAGAGAGAGAGAGAGAGAGAGAGAGAGAGAGAGAGAGAGAGAGAGAGAGAGAGAGTGTGTGAGTGTGAGTGAGTGTGTGTGTGTGTGTGTGTGTGTGTGTGACAGGTAGGAGGGGAGAGTTTAAAGTGAGTGTTGACACCGAGGGAGTGAAGGGCCTCGAGTGGAGGTGAGAGGCGGGAGTGAGAG
>CAUDMG010002327.1:2210000-2262500 GCA_958450375.1 Homarus gammarus | reverse complement strand
CCTCACCCCCCTCTTGTGCCCGACCATATAGAAGAAGGAGGAGGTGAAGGAGGTGGAGGAGGAGGGGTGAGGAGGAGGAGGTGTAAAGAGGAGGAGGGGTGAGGAGGAAGAGGTGTGAAGAGGAAGAGGTGGTGTGAGAAGGAACAGGGGGAGAAGGAAGAAGAATTATAAGGAAGAAGAGGTGTGGGAAGAGGTACTTTCATGAAAAGTAGGTGTGAGGAGGAGGAGGAGGGGTAAGGAAGAGGGGTGAGGAGCGATGATACCACAACCTTCCCGAACACTGTTCAGTTGTGTGTGTGTGTGTGTGTGTGTGTGTGTGTGTGTGTGTGTGTGTGTGTGTGCAGCGTTTATAAGGGACCCAAACATCACTACTGCCATGCCAGCTGTTAACCTTTAAAGTTGACCTCTAAAGAATGTAACCAAAAAATTCACCCTAACCCAAGTGAATTTTTTTGGTAGTTTAGGGATCACCATAAAGTTACACACACACACACACACACACACACACACACACACACACACACACACACACACACACACCAAGACCCCCTCAGTAAGTACGACCCTTCTCCAGCAGACAACGACCCCCCCCCTCCTCCTTCACCCACAGTTAGGTTCCACACCATCGATTCTCTCCCCCACAGGATTTCCTCGACTCAGTTCCAGGAAATTCTCGATCTGTTTGTGGCCATCAATCCCATATTAATAAAAGAGGTTTATATAGACGTATAAGTTATGTATTGATAAACACTAACCTACTTACCGACAGCCACACAACACAAACATTATTCAGAACGGTAAAAACAATGACGGTGGTTTCATCAATAAAATCCGTTACCTTCGTCAATAATCTATAACCTGTCCTGCTGCCTTATTACACAATCGACCCCGGTCCAATAACCCGGCGTTAGAGTCCCACACACGGGATAAAAGGGGCGGGGGGAGGGGGGGGGCGTTAATAAACTCGGGCTGAACACGTTAACACACACTTCCCGATGCAATTAAGAGAGATGCCGTGTAAATCGAACTGGCTTTATTTACGCGTGTGCAGCTGTGTCCGCGCCTATTATTTCCCGCCTAAAATATCAGCTGTTATTTTGGCGGGAAATCGCTTCTCGCCGACACATATGGCAGCCTATAAACAAACTCGATTGGTTTTACACGCGGATTCTTTTTCGTGTGTGTGTGTGTGTGTGTGTGTGTGTGTGTGTGTGTGTGTGTGTGTGTGTGTGTGTGTGTGTGTGTGTGTGTGTGGCGGTAAATACTGTAGTTATAAGGCATCACGTACAGACAGACAGACACTCTAAATATTCCTTTGGCGGGGATTAAAACACAGATCAGAGTAGCGGGGTCAGAGTAAAGGGGTCAGAGTAGCGGGGTCAGAGTAAAGGGGGTTAAAAAAATAGACTTGGGGGTTAGGGGGTAGGTTTAGGGGGTGGGGGGGGGTAGAGGTAGGTGAAGGGGGTGAAGGTAGGTGAGGGGGTGAAGGTAGGTGAGGGGGTAAGGGGAGGTGAGGGAGGTTAGGGGTAGGTGAAAGGGGGGGTTAGGGGTAGGAGTGGGGAGGGTTGGGGTAGGTGAAAGGGGGGTTAGGGGTAGGTTAGGGGGTATGAGGGAGGGAGGGAGGGAGTCAACCAGTCCTCCTCCTCCTCCCTGCCTCCAAAAGCTCATTAAACGCATTATTTTCCAATTCTGACTTCACTTTCCCCTGACTTTCGACCGTAATTAGCTTGACTGATGGCCCTTTTAACTTTCCCATCATGAGGGATGCAGTTTGAGCAGGCGAAGGGGTGGGGGGGGAGGGGGGAGGGGGTGGGGGTGGTGGGGGGGTGGGGTAAAGCCTATATTTAAACACCCGCTTGTGACTACCTCTAACTGCCACCATCATCTAACCACACACACACACACACACACACACACACACGTTATAAAGTCTCCTAAGTCATAAGAGTGTGTGTGTGTGTGTGTGTGTGTGTGTGTGTGTGTGTTGTTTGTTTTTTGTGTGTGTGTGTGTGTGTGTGTGTGTGTGTGTGTATCTCCACTATCACAAATATTTAATTAAGTTTTATCTGATCAGTTTTTAATTTTTATATTCTTATCATTAATAACGTCAGTGATGCAAATATTCAGTGACGAACTAAACATTAATATGGTGGTTTATTGAGTGTTGGTTCAGTGATAATAATAATAATAACTTGACGCAAAACCAGAGAGAGAGAGAGAGAGAGAGAGAGAGAGAGAGAGAGAGAGAGAGAGAGAGAGAGAGAGAGAGAGAGAGAGAGAGAGGGATCATCAGTAAGTGTCAGTCACCATCACAACAACACATGATCGTTATGGTTTAATGATGAGTCGTCTGAGGCGCCAGCTAACGAGACCAGCGTTACGAGACCCCACGAGACCGATAGACCAGCGTTACGAGACCCCACGAGACCGATAGACCAGCGTTACGAGACCAATAGCAAGAGACCACATAAGAACTGCCCCCTCCCCCCCAAAAAAAAAGACCGAGAGACTAAAGACCAATCGAGGCCAAAGACATGAGACCGTCTCGAAACCGGCAACCAACGAGACCAACAGAAAACCAGACCCCCCCCCCCCCCCCCCAAGGGAAATCGAGACCGAGAACCTGGAGAACCTATCTTGGGGGAGGGGGTAAAGGGAGGGGGAAGAAGGGGGAGAAGGGGGGGAGGGGGGACAGAGACATCAATAACCACTCTAGCTGTCATCCACGTGTCTGAGGGAAGGGAACCACGGCCCCCCCCACTGTAAAATCTCTCTCTCTCTCGTTTTTCTTCAAGATATTTCGTATATCTCTCCAGGGACCACAGCTTTTAATTTCATTCATCCATCTCAATCTCTATCTCTCTCCCTTAGCCCCCCCCCCTACCCTTAATTTCACCCATTAATATCCCTTACCATTATTCCCTAAAGTATATCTTTCTTTTTTCACTTTTATTTATTTTTGATAATTTTCTTTTTCTTCTTCTATGAAATATTTAACAGAGCTACATTAGGCGAAATCTCAAGTGCGACCGTTGTAAGGGAGTTGGGGGGGACCTCAGATGACATTTGAAGGGGCATCGATGACCTTTGGGGAGCATCGATGACATTTGAGGAGCATCGATGACCTTTGACCTTGACCGCCTTCCGAAAAATTATACAGGGTCAAGCTACTAACGAGGTCAACCTACAGCTGTGAAATTTTGATGACGATCCGATGGAACGAACGGACGGACGGACAGACAGACAGACAGACAGACAGGTCGATTCTATATACCTTGGTAGACTCTTCGTTCAGTAATATTTAATGGTGACCTTCGAACAACTTGTCATTTTTTATAGCCAATGACCAATGCTCCTGTCTGTTACCTTCGAGGACAGACAGACAGACAGACGGGCGGACGGACGGACGGAAGATTGGATGGAAAGACGGACGGATTATAACAAGTAATCCCTGTAGTTCTCACAAAATGCCATCCCAAAGACCATATAAAGACAGACAGACAGACAGACAGACAGACAGACAGACAGACAGACAAACAACCACAGACAACAGACCACAAACCTCCCCCCACCCCCCCCCCTCGTCTCCAAGAACAGACCATAAAAGCAGAGCGGTGTAACAAGTGTTTAACGAGTAGTTTGGTCGTTTACCCGCGACACACTCTAACAAGCGGGGACTGATCTTACTACTACCCAGAAGGTCATCCCGTAAAGAATAATAAAACACATCGCCAGCACGAGCAATCAAGTGTGGTTGCCTGACTCCTCCTTACACCACCCCTCGCTAGACGCCAGGCGAACTTTCGGGTCCCCACAAAAGGACCTTGGGATTTTATTAAGGGCCGGAAGGATTTTTAGGGTCAGAAGGATTTTTATCAAGGACTTAAAGGATCTTAAAAAGGGTCCAAAGGATTTTATTAAGGCCTTGTAGGATCTTATTAAGGGCCCCTGAAAGCACACCCTTAAAAGAACAGACCCTAAAAATATTCCCTAAAACAAAATAGACCTTAAACAACCCTAATTAACCTCCCACCCCCCTTACAACAGTGTGTGTGTGTGTGTGTGTGTGTGTGTGTGTGTGTTACAGTACAACAATATTGAACACCACTAAAACTTTGCCAATATCTTTCTTGTCCACCTCGTGTGTTGCGCTGTTTTGTGTTGTGTTGTGTTCTATATAGGTCGACCTGGGTACTCTCTCTCTCTCTCTCTCTCTCTCTCTCTCTCTCTCTCTCTCTCTCTCTATGATGGAAGACAACTGTAGATAGCGACAGGAAAATATTTAGATAGCACACACACACACAAACACACACACACACACACACACTACCACTTTTCCATACGGGATATAATCAGATAAGAGAGTATAATACGCGTATAAAACAGGTGATGAACAAATAAGCTGTAGTTTAATCAGGTAATTAGGGTCTCAGAGGGTAATTTGTATATCATTACCTGAGAGTATTGTACACATGGCTCCCTCAAATATGTACCTGTACCTGTTTTATTTACCTGTATGCTAATTTGCTGCGGGAATGTCATGTTGCTGGAAACTGGGGGTGGGGGCGTTGGGAGGGGGGAGGGTGGGGGAGGGGAGAAAGTGGGGGTGGAAATTGTAGTGGCGAGGAGTAGAACTGAGTGTGAGGGGTTGGGGGAAAGAGGGAAGGGAAGGAGGGGAGAAGAGAGAAAGAGGGAGGGAGGGAAGCTGGGTAGGGAAGGGAGAAGAAGGAAGAAGGAGTTGCTTTCGACGGAGGGAAGAACAGACGAGGTGAGAGACAGGAGGGAGAGTAAGGTAGGTAAGGTGAGACATCCCCCCCCCCCCCCCCCCCCCTTCCCCCGGACACTCAGCGCTTCATTAACTAAACTTAACCATTAAATTGATTGTCCAACAGCCAATAAGAGGCCTGGTGAAGGTGGCGGTCGTGACGTCACTCCATTCCTCATACAGCCGGCTGATTGGTCAGTGTAACGGGAATGACGTAATTCTTCTACTCCTACAGCCAGCTGATTGGTCAACATAGCATGCATTACGTCACTTCATTACAGTCGGCTGATTGGTCAACGGTTGACGTCAGTTCAATACTCCTAGCTGACTGGTCCGTGCATGAAGTCATTTAATTAAAGTCCGTTGATTGGTCACCGCATGACGTCGTTTCAATGCAGCCCGTTGATTGGTCAGTGTACGGCTTTTAACAGCGTATCAGGCAATAGAGTGAGCGTGACGTGATTACTTGACCAGGCGTGTAACTGGCGGTGTCACGGAGCATTACTGTTGACAGGGAGCACACCAACCTGACCAGCTGGAACACACGGAACATACTGTACTACCCACCATTAAGTATACTATATGCCTAACTATACATGGTTATATTCCCCAGATATACACATAAGTATACTCTGGTATGCTAAGTATATTTCTCACTAAGTAAAAAAAATTCTAACTATTTTTTTTTCTCATTTTAATCAACTTTAGACATAAAAACTAATTAATGACTTACCACACAATGTCTTTTTTTTAATTAACTGAACGAAAATGTCTAAATATATTATAATATATCTTTTTAATATAACGAGTATGTTGATATAGCGAGGTTGGATATATTGTATCTGTCAGGGTTAATTAATATACGTCTAAATAATACACAGGGTAATTAAAGCAATTATTTATATACTTGCCTAAATATAATATAGTAATTAATTGTGGATGTGTGCGGTGGATGAGTGGATACAATACTCGACTCCTTACTCAACTAGTACAGTGGTTCGATCCCAGAAAGTGGGTTCTCTACCTTCCCCTAGTCGACCCAGGTGAGATTAGGTACCTGATTTTCCAGATTGGGTATATTGGCTTAGGCCTATTGGATATATTTCGAGCTATAGTGTATAGGCCTATTAATTTCACCTAGTGTAGGCCTTTCTCTCACCTTCACATACTGATGGAGAGAGAGAGAGAGAGAGTGTTCACGCATCCTTCCTTACCACACACACACACACACACACACACACACACATACACACACACACACACACACACACCACTTAAAGACTCCTTCATCTCCCAAGTGTTTACCCAGACCGTGTTATGATGCCCTGGGCTGCCCCTCCCCCCCTCCCTCCTTCCCTCCTCCCTCAGATTACCTCCTCCACCACTAACACACACAGCTCATGCACACGCTGAGATGGTCCATACACACACACCGACATGGATAACAACACACACACACACACACACACACACACCACAACCCATACCTTGGTGACGAGAGGAATTAACCCATCCAATATATACGGGTCGAGTCTCGGTGCAATTTCGACGACATTCTGGTCCTGCCATCTTTTGCGTCGTAGCTTAAAGTGAGCCAGTCCGAAGCTCTCTCACATTCTCATTTACGGGGGAGGGGAAGGGGGGAGAAGAAAGAGGGGAAGAGGAGGAGGGGAAGGAGAAGAAGGAGAAGGATATATCACTTAAGATCCTTCGTGGTAGGCGGAGGAAAAGTTTACACACACACACTAGCCTGACGCCATGATGAAACTCTCCTCCTGCTTGTTGAAGAATGTCAGGTGTTCCTTTATTTTATAGTGTGTTAGCCTGGGGGAGGCGGGGGGTGTTTGGATAGGGGATAGTGGGATGGGAGAGAGGGGGAGAGGGGTAGGGGATAGATGGAGGGGGGAGAGGGAGGTGTCTGTACCTGGAATATGTGTTGAGAGGGAGGATAAAGATGGATGGAGAGGTGTGTGGAAGGTGTAGAGTGAGGTGTGTGGCAGGTGTAGAGTGAGGTGTGTGGATGGTGTAGAGTGAGGTGTGTGGCAGGTGTAGGAGTGTGTCAAGATAATGGTATATGAACAGGAGTTTAACAAGGTGTATACACAATAACAGGTGTCCGTCATATACACCACTTTCTGGGCCTAAGCCACTAACACCTACTGGGTTTAAATCACCACCAATAACCCACCGGTATCACCACCAGTCACTCTCAACACACACACTAAGTCACTCCTGTTAAGGTGAGCAACCATTTGGTGTAAGCCACCAACACTGTGTGTAAGCCACCAACACTGTGTGTAGGTCACCAACACTGGGTGTTGGCCACCAACACTGGGTGTAAATCACCAACACTGGGTGTAAATCACCAACACTGGGCGTAGGCCACCAACACTGGGTGTAGGCAACCAACACTGGGTGTAAATCACCAACACTGGGTGTAAATCACCAACACTGGGTGTAGGCCACCAACACTGGGTGTAGGCAACCAACACTGGGTGTAAATCACCAACACTGGGTGTAGGCCACCAACACTGGGTGTAGGCAACCAACACTGGGTGTAGGCCACCAACACTGGGTGTAAATCACCAACACTGGGTGTAAACCACCAACACTGGGTGTAGGCCACCAACACTGGGTGTAGGCCACCAACACTGGGTGTAAATCACCAACACTGGGTGTAGGCCACCAACACTGGGTGTAGGCCACCAACACTGGGTGTAGGCCACCAACACTGGGTGGAAGTCAGCGCGTCGTTCGTAAAGTCATTAGAGCAGGCGACCTAAACTCTTAGGTTGGAGCCAGCGTGTCAAGAGCGGCGGAACTGTCAGTAATGAGAACAGACCCCGGCTGTCACGGTGACATACTGCTGCCGCCCCTCTACTGCACCACGGGGGGGGGGGGGGGGGTGTAGCAGGACAGGGAAGAGGAGAAGGGTAGAGGATGGAAGAGAAGGAGGAGGAATAATAACGATTGTAGCAAGAGAGGGGAGACGAGGAAAGAGGAAGAGAAGAGAAGAGGAAGATGAGGAGGAAGGTGAGTACAGAGGAAGAGATGGAAGAGAAGACGAAGTAGTAGTGTAAGAGGAGGAGGAGGAAGGGAGGGAGGGGGGTATAAGAACAGGGGCATTATTTATGGTGGCAATGGAAGGAAGAGGAAGGATGATAATGAGGAAGACAAGTGAAAAAGAGGAAGAGGAAATGAGGGGACAGATGAAGAACAGGAGGAGGAGGAAGAGGGAGAAGGGGTAGGGATAGAAGAAGGCAAAGGGGGAAGTGGGTGGTGGTTTTGGAAGACGGGTGGGCGGTGGTGGTGGGCGGCGGGTGGCGGTGATGGTGGGTGGTTTAGGGGAAATAGGACGAGGTCTGTTGTTGACGACTGTGGGTGGGTGGGTAGGTAGGTGGGACGGTGGTGGGTGGGTGTGAGAGCGGGTGTGAGTGAGTGTCAGTTGAGTGAATGTGAAGGAGAGAGCAAGTGGGTGGATGTGAGAGGATGAGGACAGGTGGGCGGGTGGGAGTGGGTAAGGGTTGAGGGTGGAAGGACGGGGTGGAGGTCGTTTGAAGTCCAGTGAACACCACACACCCTGGCTTTACCTCTGCACACCCTAATCAACCAACCATTTCCGCCTTTCCCACCAATATACTTCACTCCACTAGACAAACCCAACCATTCTCCCTTCCCAGTTTTAATAATCCTAAACCAAACCACAAAAAAAAAAAAACCACTTGATGTATAAAGAACAAGAGAAACAGAAAAAAATAATAATGAAGGGATTAATAAAGAATAAATATATATATACAGGTATTTTGAGTTCGAACAGGATTTAATTGTTATGAAGCAAACATTCAATTAAACTTTGTCTCGAATCCGACCCCCCAAAACCTTAAACGAACCCGAATCCTTTGAAACATCTGCTGGGTTTGCCACAGAGGTAACAGGACAGACAAACACCCTTGTGTTTAGCCACGCCACGACACGCCGCCCTGCCCGCTCTCAGACCAGCCTTTGCTTCTGAATTTCGAGATAACAGACCACGAAGTAGTTTCGACTCGGGTGGTTTGATGGTTCGTTTGCCCGCCCCCGAGATGAATGAATCCCCAGGGCGGCGTGACGGCTGTGCTGCGTCATCGGAGGAAGTTACACCTAAAAAAAAAAAAAAAAAAAACTATTTTGTTACGATTTTGTTACGTAGTTTTTTTTATATAATTATAATTAATGTTCATATATACCTTACATATATATTCCTCAATAACGCTACAGCAACAACAATAGTCTTAGCAGTAGTAAGAGCAAGAATGGTCTATTCATGATGATAAGTGGTGTTTGTTTGAGCGGTCATCATCCCAACTTGTTACACGACACGGAATTAAATATCAACACAACCCGGAAATATACGACCTTTACAACTCCCCCCCCCCCCCCCCCTCTCTCCTGGGGGAAAAAAACACTGGCTAAAACTACCTAACGACTCAAACATGAAGAAAAGGTGCGCTTTTTGTCTCCCAGGATGGTTAAAACAACTGACATATATCTACGAGTTCCATTCCCAGGACGAGGGAGAAAGTATATTTTTAATTCCAGGATGATTAAAGGTAAGGAGTCTACGATGGTTGTTTTAATGCCAGGATGGTTAACGTCGCCGACCTCTGTACTGGATTTAATCCCAGGATGGTTAAGGCCACAGACTTAGTACCCATCAGTTTTAACCCTAGGATAGCTGAGCACGAAAACACATACTGAGCTGTTTTAAACCCAGGATGACCAAGAGCGTGGACAATGGACATACACCTAACTGATTTAATCCCAGGACGGTTAAGGACATAATGAGATTAGTCTATAAAGTGAGTAATTTTAACCCCAGGACTGTCAAGAGCATCAACACATTAGCGATTATTATTCCCAGTAATGTTGAGAACAAAAACGAATTATCATAGGAAATAACTAACCCATGTCCACTATATATCCTAACCCACGCCCACTATATCCTAACCCATGCCCTCTCCCTAAGCCCATAACCCATACATATATTTGTCCGTATCTTACTCTATAGAAAAAAAAAAAGTCAAGAAATATAAAAGTTAATAAAATACGAATAAACAAATAAATAAATAAATAAATAAATAAGAGAGGAATATAACCGGGATATAACTTAATATATTTACGGTTTCCATAATATTTTAGCCACACATCATTTCTCTATTTAATATTTCTACACAAACAAAGTCATTAAATAAAACTGTATGAATGTCAGTCGGGGCTATAACTGTACCTATAACTGTACCTGTAACTACACCTGTACCTATAACTGCACCCGTACCTATAACTGCACCCGGACCTGCACGTTTACTGTTGTTTCTGAATTAATAAAAGGGAAAACAAAATTATAGGCGGTGACATCTGATCCTAAATGCGTCGTGTCTCGTATAATTTGATTCCAGAGAGAGAGAGAGAGAGAGAGAGAGAGAGAGAGAGAGAGAGAGAGAGAGAGAGAGAGAGAGCCTTTTCAAGTTACATCTCTCTAACCTCGTTATATAAGACCCTCTACGCTATATATCTATTAGAGCCCCGTTATAGAGCACAATAAGACGCCTTTAATGGAGTCTAAGCGATGTTTGTTTATTTACTTTTATAAGACCTCCATTAGGGGGAGGGTGAGGGAGGGAAGGGAGGGAGGGTGAGGGAGGAAAGGGAGGAAGGGAGGGTGAGGGAGGGAAGGGAGGAAGGGAGGGTGAGGGAAGAAGAGTAGAGGAAAGGGGGAAGGGAGGCAGAGAGATGAGAGAAGGATAGGAAGGAAGAGGAAGATGGAGGGAAAGGGGAGATGGAGTGGAGGGAGGAAGGGGGATAGGGAGGGAGGGAGGGAGAGGGAATAGGGAGGGAGGGGGAATAGGGAGGGAGGGAGGGGGAATAGGGAGGGAGGGAGGGAGAATAGGGAGGGAGGGGGAATAGGGAGGGAGGGAGGGCGAGGAAGTATAACTCAGGTCGACAGGGAACAAGAGAAGGTTATACTCAGATATACATCACGTGTCACTCCCAGCTGTTGTGTATACCTCCTCCCGCTGTGTATACCTCCCCCCTCCTCCTCCTCCTTCTCACGCTGTGTATACCTCCCTTCCTCCTCCTTCTCACGCTGTGTATACCCCCCTTCCTCCTCCCGCTATGTCTACCACTTCCTTCTTCCTCCTCACGCTGTGTACACCTCCTTCCTCACGCTGTGTATATCGGTAAGTCACAGAGGGGGCTTCGAACCCACGCACCCGTCATCACCAGAGAAAGGCGATACCCCTCAGCCTGGCGTCTCGGGCAGGTGAAGTAATTAGTCTCCAGGTAAGCGAGGTAATTAAGACACCTGATTTTCTTCAACTGGGGTCAACAGAAGTCACTCATACACTCACCTGGGGTCAACAGAAGTCACTCTTACCCCCCCCCCCCCTCGCCAGGTGACGTATCAATCAACTCACCTGGAATAACAAATGAAGCGTCAGGTGAGATAAGAGGAAATGGTCTTTTTTACACACACACACACACACACTAAATAAAATAAAATCATAAATTGAGTGATAGCTAAATGATGGTCCATGAATTAAATAAATTGATAATGTAGGAGTGATTTGTTGATTTTGATGAGGGGGAAGGGTGAGAGGTGAGGGGTAAGGGGGGAGGGGAGGGGGGAGGGGTAAGGGGGAGGGGGGAGGGGAAGGGGGAGGAGTGAGGGGGGAGGGGGGAGGAGTGAGGGGGGGAGGTAAAGGATTATGGAAATGAAGATATATGGTTTTAAAAACAATATGAAATTAAAATACATAAAATATAAACGATGCCCAAAGCTATTTGTTTAATAGTCCATGAAATAATTAAGTTATTAAATCAGAGGGAATTTATTTTGATCTTTTGAAGTGATATTTTATTTTTTATTTTATTTATTATGGAAATTAAATAAAAAAATATATATTACAAAATTCATAAATAAAATACACGAAAAAACAAAACATTTAATAGCAAAAAACAATAACAAAAATACTTAACATTAAATAGAAATATATTAAAAAATTATCCGAAAAAATAATGAAAAAACAAAAATAAAACCTGCAATAATTCATTAATAAAATAATGGGTACGAGAGGGGTGAGGGGTGAAGGGTGAGGGAAGGGGTGAGGGGTGAGGGGAGGGTGGTGAATAATGATGATAATATATGGGAGAGAGAGAGAGAGAGAGAGAGAGAGAGAGAGAGAGAGAGAGAGAGAGAGAGAGAGAGAGAGAGAGAGAGATAATGTGTGTGTGTGTGTGTTGTTTCTGTATATAAGTGTATAGATCCACACAATTCTCTCTTTATCCTTCCATACAATATACACTCCAACTATACTCACCCATACACCCCATACAGCCCTCCCCATACAATATACACAACGGACCAGATAACTGCATATTGCAACACGGGATAACCCAATTTAGCGAAACCGTAACCTTGTCTAGTTGACCTTTGGCGGGGGGGTGGGGGGGGGGGAGAGGTCAGAGGTCAAGGGGAACACAGCAGGTCACACCCTCACACCTGTGGAGATATGAAGTCACGTATGCGGCTGAACTACTTCGTCGTGTATGGTTTCGAATTGAATCAATATCCACGTATATTAATTTGTATATTACAGGTGTATAAAAAGTTGTGTGTGTGTGTGTGTGTGTGTGTGTGTGCGTGTCGCCTCGAACCTATAGTGTAGTAAGACTGAGAGCAGGTCACGGCATATAGCACTCTACTCTGCCCTCTTTCAGTGTCCGTTATATCAAGGTTTCACGAGTTGTGTTTTATGTGTATCTATTTAAACACACACACACACACACACACACACACACACACACACACACACACACACGTAGGTTTGTCAGTCACAGTAAAGAGGTTTTAGAAGTCTGGTCGTCATGCCGCCAGTGTAAAATTAAAATAGAAGTTGTGTTGAACTTTATGTTGGTACGAGGGTGTGTGTGTGTGTGTGTGTGTGTGTGTGTGTGTGTGTGTGTGTGTGTGTGTGTGTGTGTGTGTGTGTGTGTCGTACAGCCTCACACTTACACTATAATAAATAAAACATAAATAAACAAATAATAATAAGTGACTAAGACTACACAGTAAAACAGAGAGAAAACAAACACCCACACCCACACACACACACACACACACACACACACTTTCATTCCCCCTCTCTATCTCGCTCCCTCCCACTCACCCTCTCTCTCATTTCCACCTTCCCTCTCTCTCTCCCTCTCTCAACCTCCCACTCCCTCTCCCTCCCACTCCCTCTCTTCCTCTCACTCAGTATTCAGCAAGTCAGAGTTATGACTTGTAGAGCACACACACACACACACACACACACACACACACACACACACACACACACACACACACACACGGATAATAACGAAATAAACAAAATAAAAATAAACTTAAATACAATAAAATAAAAAGAAGATAAATACTAAAATAACACAAACAAGAAAAAATTATTAACAAAATCATAAAAAAAAAAAAAATAATAACACAAGTTGTAATAAAATATGAAGCACCAAAAATACCCCCCCCCCCCCTCCACACACACACACAAGCACCTTTTGGCCGGATTTCAATTTGGTATCCGGCAGAGAGATATATAGCCGGCCGGTGGAACGCATAAATGAAACCGTCCTGTCTCTAGCCTGAACGCCCGACACCTGAACGTTCTAGGAATTCTGATTTTTGAACGCTTCCGTGAACGTGTGCTGACGAGACTACATACACGCGTGGACAATAGGTGAGTGTGGGCGTGGACAATTGGTGAGTGTGGGCGTGGACAATTGGTGAGTGTGGGCGTGGACAATTGGTGAGTGTGGGCGTGGACAATTGGTGAGTGTGGGCGTGGACAATTGATGAGTGTGGGCGTGGACAATAGGTGAGTGTGGGCGTGGACAATTGATGAGTGTGGGCGTAGACAATAGGTGAGTGTGGGCGTGGACAATTGGTGAGTGTGGGCGTGGACAATAGGTGAGTGTGGGCGTGGACAATTGATGAGTGTGGGCGTGGACAATTGGTGAGTGTGGGCGTGGACAATTGGTGAGTGTGGGCGTGGACAATTGATGAGTGTGGGCGTGGACAATTGATGAGTGTGGGCGTGGACAATTGGTGAGTGTGGGCGTGGACAATTGGTGAGTGTGGGCGTGGACAATTGGTGAGTGTGGGCGTGGACAATTGATATGTACAGTACACCCTGGACAAAATACACGCTAAGCATGTATACAATACACTAAGAGCTAATACAACTTGGACAAATCGTTCCCTGGACAAAATGCTTTCTGTGTGTGTGTGTGTGTGTGTGTGTGTGTGTGTGTGTGTGTGTGTGTGCATATACTTTAATATTTTACCTACACGTATGAGTGTATGAACAGGTCTCATACACCTCATAACTTACATAAACCATACGCGTGTACACATAAGATGGGAAATGGCATACACATAGGCACCATACGTATACACAAGCATAATACGTACACAAAGACACCATACGTACATACAAACACCATTCATACACAGGCACTATATTTTCTCACCATAAATATACACAGGCACCAAACGTATACACAGCCATCATACAAACACCATACGTGCACACAGACATCATAAATACACAGAGACACCATACACAGGAGGTGGGTCATGACTTACACACAGACACCATAAATACACACCAACTGACACTCTCTACACAATAACAATCCATTAGGGTTTTATCACACTGTATCTAACAATAAATTTTGTCAGCCTGAAGTTATTTTATGGACGAGCCTGCCTGGGGGGGGTGGGGGGAGTGTAGGGGGTGGAGGGGGGGAGAGTGTAGGGGGTGGAGGGGAGGGAGAGAGAGAGAGAGAGAGAGAGAGAGAGAGAGAGAGAGAGAGAGAGAGAGAGAGAGAGAGAGATAATAAGAATTAAGAGTTAGACACAGCTAAACTATTTCTCTCGTCTCCACAAACACAAGCTCCAGGTAAACAAACACACAATACACCTGTAATATTACCCTCAACCTTACCTGGAAATGTAAACAGGTGTGTGTGTGTGTGTGTGTGTGTGTGTGTGTGTGTGTGTGTGTGTGTGCACTAATACTTTCTATAGAACTCACTTTCACATTTACTCATCCATTTAATTAATCTATTTAATTCTATATAACACACACTAACACACACACACACACACACACACACGCACAATAAAGCACTGAGACCCAATTTCCAGTTTACTCCCCCAAAGACAGATAATTCTGGATGATGGAAAAATATTGTAGAAAAAATATATATTTGTTTCCGGCTTTGTTGTTGTTGTCATCATCCTCAAAGGGTTAAACCATCGTCACCAAAAGGGTTAAGCTACGATACTCTAACTAGCGATCATATAACTCATCTAACTCTTTCACTTGAGTTAAATCTCCAAAGATAAATTTCCCAAAGATTCCTAAGTCAAAATTTTCCGCATTGTGACAAAACATCGTAACTTAAAATCTCACCAAACCTCAAAAGTTCTTACATGAAACATTTTCCGTCTCACTAGATATCTGAAAATCGATCTATCTGGGTCACTTTACTCTACAATGGCGTCAAAATTGCACTGAGACTCTACAATACGGTCTCAAGTTACCAAATTCCTTCAAGTTTTACCTCCAAATAAATTCCTTCAAGTATTACCTCCAAATAAATTCCTTCAAGTATTGCCTCCAAATAAATTCCTTCAAGTATTACCTCCAGATAAATTCCTTCAAGTATTACCTCCAAATAAATTCCTTCAAGTATTACCGCCAAATAAATTCTTTCAAGTATTACCGCCAAATAAATTCCTTCAAGTATTACCTCCAAATAAATTCCTTCAAGTTTTACCTCCAAATAAATTCCTTCAAGTATTACCTCCAGATAAATTCCTTCAAGTATTACCTCCAAATAAATTCCTTCAAGTATTACCTCCAAATAAATTCCTTCAAGTATTACCTCCAGATAAATTCCTTCAAGTATTACCTCCAGATAAATTCCTTCAAGTATTACCTCCAAATAAATTCCTTCAAGTTTTACCTCCAAATAAATTCCTTCAAGTATTACCTCCAGATACCAATGGCCGTCATACTTGAAGACTCTCAGTGTGTGTGTCAACTCTCTCCTTCATTACGACGGAAAAATTTAAAATGTGTCAGAAATCCATCAATTTAGTGAAGACCGAACACCTCCTGCTGCCGGCACTCAGGGTAACTTATCGACAAGATCCTACGACATGAATCTTCACTACTACTACTGCTGCTGCTGCTATTACTACAGCAGCAGCAGCAGGAGGCATCAGGCAATAGTAGGAGGCAGAGGCAGCAGGAGGCCTCAGCAGGTGCAGCAGCGGGAGGCATCAGGTGGTAGCAGGGGGAGGCAGTAGGAGGCAGCAGCAGGTGGTAGCAGGGGGAGGCAGTAGGAGGCAGCAGCAGGAGGCAGGTGGTAGTGATGACAGGTCAGTAAGTCAGACAGTCTCTAGGGCGGCCGAGGCTCTCTCTCCCGGCACCACACATGACCATACTAATCAATACTTGCTCTCCCTGGCTCCTAACCTCCCTAACTCCCAACCTCCCTAACTCCCTGGCTCCTAACTTCCCTAACTCCTAACCTCCCTGGCCCCTAACCTCCCTGGCCCCTAACCTCCCTAACTCGTGTGTCTCCCTCGCCCCAAACCTCCATAACTAGTCCTTCCCCCCTCTCTTCCTCTCGTAAGCTCCCTCAGTGTCGACACTCATAATCTCCCTCACCGCTGCTTCTTTCTCCCTCTCGTAAGCTCCCTAACAACCAACACACAGTCATAAGCTCCCTACCGGCTGTAAACACTTTTTTGACCTCGTGTAAAAGACAAAAAAAAATGAGAAAAAATAATACAAACAACATCAAGACCACACACACACACACACACACAATTTTGAATTCTCACCTGAGCTTTAGTCACACCTGTCTACGTTCCTCCCTGCTGCATTAACAAGTACAAAACACACACACACACACACACACACACACACACACACACACACACACACACACACACACACACACACACACACACACACACTACACACGGGTACACAATGAGGGAATATAAAAGTCTTTCTCACCTCTTTTATGTAAATCAACAAACGGTGGCAGCAGCTGAGAGGAAGTATGCAAATTAGTGGGAGCCAGGTGGGGCCAGGTGGGGCCAGGTGGAGCCAGGAGGAGCCAGGTGGAGCCAGGAGTGAGGGGGTTCATCTCTACGTTTACCTCCTCCGTGAGATAAATGTATGCCCTTGATCAGACGGGTGTTGGGTGAGGAATAAGTATGTATGTATTATTTGGCGGGGTACAGGTGTTGGGGAATATTTGGCGGGGTACAGGTGTTGGGGAATATTTGGCGGGGTACAGGTGTTGGGGAGTATTTGGCGGGGTACAGGTGTTGGGGAGTATTTGGGGAATATTTGGCGGAGCACAGGTGTTGGGGAATATTTGGCGGGGCACAGGTGTTGGGGAATATTTGGCGGAGCACAGGTGTTGGGGAATATTTGGCGAGGCACAGGTGTTGGGGAATATTTGGCGGAGCACAGGTGTTAAGTAAATATTTATGTATCATTCCAAAGTATTCCCAGATCGATCCTCCAGGTGCGCCCACGTCTCTGCGTTATGAGGCGCCACAGGTGAACTTATCCAAACGAAAATTGTGAAAAAAATAAGGACAGGAATTTCAACTGGAATGACTTGGAACGAAATCAGACTAAGAGATGAGAAAACTGAGGCAGGAATCTGAGTTGGAATGGCTTGATGGAAGGATGGAAAATTATAATGACGAAAACTGGAATTTGAGGCAGCAGTGTGTGTTGATGATGATGATGATGATGATTATAATAATTTCAACAACAATAATAATAAAATAATAACAACAGCAACATTAATAATAATAAGAACGAGAGAGAGAGAGACAGTGAGAGAGAGAGAGAGAGAGAGCAAAATACCCTCCCCCCCCCCACACACACAATAAGCCTCTCTCTACATTGACTCCAAAGATCTCGTTCGTTAAAGCCTCCTGTAAAGCAGCACACTACATCAAGCTCACAATGAGGCTCTCTCTCTCTCTCTCTCTCAGGCCAGGCCGTATAACGAAGGCAATAAAGAACAAAGCCTCATACAACTCAGTGACGATAGCGAGGTTAAACGGATCATCAACAAGTGCTAGTGCCCAATAACTGTGTTCAACGGAGCCTGCAAAATAAAAATGGGCGAAAAAAAATAATTAATTTGCATCTGATTCTTTATAATGTAATGTGGATATAAGGTGACTGACGCGTGTGTGTTGTGTAATAATAGTAGTGATGATAATGATACGGTAGTAGTAGTAGTAGTAGTAGTAGTAGTAGTAGTAGTAGCAAAATAATAATAACAATAATAATAAATAAATAATAATAAATAATAATAATAATAATAATAATAATAATAATAATAATTAGTCGTCTTATTAACCCCAGTATGGACGACCAATGTCAATTATTCGACCTAATCGACTCTTTTTCACTACGATTCTGTACATTATATATCACGACCAGAACTACTACCCAACTTATTACGCATTACGGCCCTATAAAATACGACCTTACTTATTATGCCACTACTTATTATACATTACGACCTAACTTATCACGCATTACGACCCCATAAAGTACGACCTTACTTATTACGCAATACGACCTACATCGACCGTAGCTACGACCTTCCTTATCATCAGGCATTACGACCGTATATAAAGTACGACCCCGCTTATTACGACCCAGTATCGACCCTCCTCCACTTACCTACCTCACCCTCTCCCTCCCTCTACCTCGCGGCCTCCAGTCTCAGCAGCGACCTCCACTCCTGCCATACGAATCACCATCAACTACGTGTTATTGGTAATGAGGTCACGTAAGGTCAAAGGTCAACTAACTAGCCCCTCCCTTTCAACCCTCCAACGTGTCTAATCAACAAATCAATCTTCCATTTCCTCAACTCACGTCAAGGCAGTTTTAAAAGCAAAATGGACCCCCTAGAGAAAGAAAAGAACGGAAGCCAATTTTAGCGTGTTAATCTGGGGTGAAAATAGGTAAGGGGTGGTGGTGGTTGATGGTAGTGGTCGGTAGTGGTGGGTGGTGGTGGTGGTGGTGGTTGATGGTAGTGGTAGGTAGTGGTGGTGGTGGTAGGTAGGTAAGGTGTGATTGAGAGAATAACAATAACAACAATAATGAAAATAATAACAAAGAAATGACAATAATAATAAAAAAATAATAATATTAATAATTCACACAAAATCCGAAGTAACTGCAACAAAAACAACTTTTATATCAACAAGTAAACAAAATCACATCAAACAAACACAAAATAACAAAACAACTATTTACCACCACGTCGTCCAATCCAGAGAGAGAGAGAGAGAGAGAGAGAGAGAGAGAGAGAGAGAGAGAGAGAGAGAGAGAGAGAGAGAGTGTATCAACTCCCTCTTCATACATACAAGGCTGGGAGTTAATATACACAGACAAACAAATACTCGGACACCACCAAGTAGCGCTAGTCTGTGGCATCCTGGGGGAGAGGGGAGGGTGGGGGTGGAGGGGAGGGGACGGTGGGGGGAAAAAGGGGGAGGGGAAGGGGAAGGGGAGGGTGGAGGGAAAAGGGGGAGGGGAAGGGGAGGGTGGGGGGAAGAGGGGGAGGGGAGGGTGGAGATCAACTTTACATATGACGTCAAGAGAATTAAATCATCTGTCTGGGTGTGTTTTGGTAGGCCAGTCCCCACACACACACACACACACACACACACACACACACACACACACACACACACACACACGAGAGGAGAGTCGTGAGGAGATCATACCGTCTCCTCCCGTCAAGTTAAGTAACGAGAAGGACGATGGACGGCGGAAACTGACAGGGGGGGGGGGGGAAATAAGTGGACGGTGGACAGTAAACAGGTGTTGTAAGATACTCGATACTCACCTGTGTGTTTTATTACTGTGGTGAGAGAGGGGTAGGGGTGAGGGGGAAGATAGTGAGGGGGTAGGGGTGAGGGGGGAAAGGGGACCAGGGGGACAAGGAAAAGAGGAAAGGGGGGCAAGAGGGGGGGGACTAATCTATCCCCCTCCTTCATTTAGACAGGCAGACAGACAGACAGAATTGATGGGAGGAATGGACTGGACAAATTACATTCAAAGCAGATTGCAAATGGAAGTTTATTGACATCCACTTCATTAGATACTGTTTGTAGTGGATGTGATGAACCAAGTTTGAGAATTATAATTAGCAAAAAAGGCGAACTGAAGTGAATATTATGTACTAGTGGTGCTGGCAAAATGGATGGTGTCTCAAGTGTTGGAAATCAGTTGTAGGTGGTGTCAATTTTCGTCTGTCTGTCTGTCTATCTGTCTGTCTGTCTGTCAGTCACACACAAACATAATTACAACAACTTAAACACAGACACAACAAAAACAACTTAAACAACTTAAACTCACAAAAACAAAAGAAACATAACACACAAATAAGGTTAACAAACACAATAATGGCACCTTAAGACAAACAAACACGACAAACAAACACAAAGGAAGTCTGGAGACGCCCCCACAACTAACGTGACTTTTCCTGTTAAAGAGCTGCTTCCTGACACACACACACACACACACACACACACACACACACACACACACAGACACAGACACACACACACACACACACAGACACACACACACACACACACACACACAGACACACACACACACACACACACACACAGACAGACAGAGACAGACAGACAGACAGACACGTGGAGGATGACTTGAGCCTCAGAGTCGCCCTCTTGTAGTCGAGGATCAACTCAACAAGATGGTCACTGGGAAATGTGGTGATGCTGTGTTGAACCCACCAACCCACCGCCTTCAACCCACCACCGTCAACCCACCGCCTTCAACCCACCACCCCAATATTTTCACTGAACCCACCATCTTCAATCAACCCACCGCCTTCAACCCATCAATGTCTACCCACCAACCCACCACGTCATCCAATCACCTCAGTTTCCGTTATTTCCGTTATTCCTTCCTCCTCTTCCTCTTCCCCTCTTCTATGCAAGTCTGTTCTCTTCCTTCCCCTTTCTCGCGTCTTCCGTCTCGATTTCCTTTCTCTCTCGTTTCTTTTCTTCCATCCACTTCCCCTCTCGCCCTTCCTTTCTCTTACTCCCTCTAATTCCCTCTCCCTTTCTTGTTTCCTTCCTCCCCACTTCTCTGTCTTCCTTCTTTCCTCCTTTTTCTACCTTCTCTTTCTCTTATTCTCTCTCTCTCTCTCTCTCTCTCTCTCTCTCTCTCTCTCTCTCTCCATAAATAAGCAGTGAATGGAAGGAAGGGAAAATGAAGGAAGGAAGGAAAAAAGGAAGGAAGGAAGGAAGGAAGGAAGGAAGGAAGGAGGAAGGAAGGAAGGAAGAAATAATGAAGTACATCTAGAGGGAAGCTGTATGAATTAAAGGTTGAATGGTGGTGAATAAATTGCATTGGAATGAGTTAAATAGGGAGGAGAAGGAGGAAGGAGAAGGAGGGAGAAGAAGGAGGGAGAAGGAGGGGAACGAAGGAGGGGAGTGAGGTGGCGGAGGAGAGAGAGGTGAGATGATGAAGTGGAGGGGAAGATAGGCGAAGGGAGGAGGAGAGGAAGAGGAGGAGGAGGAGAGGAGAGGAGAGGAGAGGAGAGGAAGAGGAGACGGGGGACAAAAGAGAGGGGAGAGGGGAGGAAAGAGAGGGGAGGAAAGAGAGGGGGAGAGGGAGGAGTTCATTGGCCCAGCACTAACACAGGTATGGTGGCCAAACTCATCACTAAAACACAGGTAAGGTGGCCAAACTCATCACTAAAACACAGGTAAGGTGGCCAAACTCATCACTAAAACACAGGTAGGGTGGCCAAAACTCATCACTAAAACACAGGTATGGTGGCCAAAACTCATCACTAAAACACAGGTAGGGTGGCCAAAACTCATCACTAAAACACAGGTAGGGTGGCCAAACTCATCACTAAAACACAGGTATGGTGGCCAAAACTCATCACTAAAACACAGGTATGGTGGCCAAAACTCATCACTAAAACACAGGTAGGGTGGCCAAACTCATCTCTAAAACACAAGTATGGCCGCAAAGTCTTACCCCCCCCCCCCACCACCTTTACCTAATTCCGTAAACACACTACTTAACAGCGTCTCCCAAATGAGCACTTTAAACCTTGTAACGTCGCCCAGGAGAGTTAACTAACTCTACGTAAATACTAACTATGCAAGCCAATGGTCAATAAATTCCCCCAATGTCATAAAAAAAATACTGGAGAAAGAGAATTAGCAGTATGTTTAGTGGTGTGTACAGGTGTTTTGAAACGTCCAGGTGAGGAATTTTTACAAAGCTGGGAAATATGTCTCAAGGGACCTATTTAAGTCTCCCAAGAATACTGTGGAAGCGAGTAAATTGAAACCATATTCCTCGTATCAGGTAGAGTACAGGTAAACTCCAGGTAAAGTACAGGTAAACTCCAGGTAAAGTACTGTACAAGTAAACAATATGTAAACTCCAGGTAAACAGCAGGTAGAATACAGGTAAAGTAATAACATACAAAGAGTAACTGCAGGTAAACACTCAGGTACACAACAAACAAAAAAGCATACAAAAGGTAAACTAATTAAACCACGTAAACTCAGGTAAACCCCATCATGAAATAGGAAATATATGTCAATATTTTTCTTAACCCAAATTTTCGAGGAATATTTTGCGGGGAGCTCACCTGTAGGAGGCCGTCATCAGGTGATCCACACAACGAGTAAGGACAAAATTACCAAGTGGCACGAGGCACTCAGGTACTAACCCTCCCCCCAGCAGGTGACCAGGGAAGGAAGGAAGGAAGGAAGGAAGGAAGGAAGGGGAACACACACACACACAGTAAATTATAATAAGAGAAAACGTTGGAATGGGTAATAAATGAGAGAGAGAGAGTGTTGTCTCTCACCCCATACCCTGTGCTAAGTCCTCTCCTGACGGTGGTGTACTGACGAAGGGCTTTGCGAGGTTCTGGAAGAGCTGCTTTTGTACTATTCTTTAATGCGGTTTTTAGGGAGGATAATGCGGTTTTAGGGAGGATAATGCGGTTTTAGGGAGGATAATGCGGTTTTTAGGGAGAATAATGCGGTTTTAAGGAGGATAATGCGGGTTAAAGGATAATGCGGTTTTTAGGGAGGATAATGCGGTTTTAAGGAGGATAATGCGGTTTTTCGGGAGGATAATGCTATTTTTAGGGAGGATAATGCTATTTTTAGGGAGGATAATGAGGTTTTTAGGGAGGATAATGCTATTTTTAGGGAGGATAAGGTGGTTTTTAGGGAGAATAATGCGGTTTTAAGGAGGATAATGCGGTTTTTAATGGAGGATAATGCTGTTTTAGTGAGGATAATGCGGTTTTATGGAGGATAATGCGGTTTTAGGGAGGATAATCCGGTTTTTAGGGAGGATAATCCTGTTTTTGGGAGGATAATACAGTTTTAGGAATGGATAAAGATTGTTGTTTTTTATTTTAAGGGATTTTAGGAAGGATAAAGCACTTTCCTTAGGATTGGATAAGGGCGTTCAGTATATTTTCCTATATTTCAGTATACTCATCATACACAGCCCCGCAACAGTGACTAACACTGTACCTACACATAACA
Organism: Homarus gammarus; assembly: GCA_958450375.1. Classification (NCBI taxonomy): domain Eukaryota; kingdom Metazoa; phylum Arthropoda; class Malacostraca; order Decapoda; family Nephropidae; genus Homarus; species Homarus gammarus. The sequence goes on along the minus strand of CAUDMG010002327.1, from coordinate 2,239,005 downwards.
CGAAGACATCAGTATATTCTCTGACACTTAGTATGATATATATACCTACAACACAGTATATCTAGACAAATATAATGATATATAACTGAGTATAACGTCGCCTGACACGATATACCCTGACAAGTATAATGTTACGTGACTATTACATCTTGAGGAGTATAATGCCACTCAACATAACAGCATATAACTCTACTAGGAATGAAGGTATACTCAGCACGGGGGTATATCTTTAAATATACAAGATATACCAACGCCAGCAGGGGGGAAGGGGGGACCATACGTGACCTGATCTCGTATACCAGCTGGGGGTTTACTGAGGTCACGGCGGGGGTCACATAATTGGGGACACACAAACACAGAAGAGAGAGAGAGAGAGAGAGAGAGAGAGAGAGAGAGAGAGAGAGAGAGAGAGAGAGAGAGAGAGAGAGAGAGAGAGAGAGAGAGAGAGAGAGATGGAAGGAAGGGGGTGCGTGAGGAGAGTGAGGGAAGGAAGGGGGCAAGTGAGGGGAGAGGGACGGAGGAAGTAGAGTGAGGGGAAGAGGAGGTTGGCCCAAGTAGACAGGTGAGTAATTAGCCCCTTAATCCTCGGCAGGTAAACCACCAGGTATTTTGACCAATCAGTGGATCACCTGCCCGCTACCCCCTCTCCTATTACCTCTCCTCTCTCCATCTTTCCCCTTTTCTTCCACCTCCTACCTTTCCTCTATCCATCCTTCCTCCCTTACCTCTCCTTCTCTTCTCTATATATCCACTCTCTCTCCTGTCACCCCTCTCTCTTTCTCCTCTTCCCTCTCTTTCCCTCTCCCCTCCCCCTCCAGGACTAGCCACGCCCGAGTGTCATAAAATCCCAAGTTTATTTTTTTCCTTTTAACAAGTATAAAAGAACTCAGATGCCTACTGTGAGTCTCAGGCCAATACCGACGCCATCTTGGTTTCCATCTTTCTATTGTAGCTTTAGGTGAGGCAGTTACGTGTGTCCTTATGTCTTAATTTAAGGTGAATTTTAGGTGATTTTTTTGGGGGGTTCACCTTCAGATTATATCACCCCGTTAGTTTCACCTCAAGATTAACCAAACTAATATTAACCTAACCTAACCAAACCCTAAATTAACCAACATAACCAAACCTAACCTAACCTAACCTAACCTAACCTAACCTAACCTAACCTAATACTAACCTACCCTAACGCAACCTAACCTTACGAGGCAGGGAGAATCATGGCATACACTGGGGCTTCTAAACTAACACGGGAACATAACCCCGTCGTAAAATGAATAACTCTCATACGTTATTCACCTTGTATAACCCGGAACTATTTACACTCCGACTCGCCTCCACTAAACTTACACTTTTTCCAACGTAATTAGGAGAGAGAAAGTGAGAATGAGAAAGTGTGTGTGAGAGAGTGAGTGAGTGAGTGAAAGTGTGAGCGAGAGAGTGAGAAAGTGTGAGAGAGAGAGTGTGAGAAAGTGTGTGTGTGAGTGAGTAAGTGTGAGTGAATGAGTGAGTGAATGTGAGAGTGAGTAAATGAGTGAGTGTGTGTGAGTGAGCGAATGTGTGTGAGTGAGTAAATGAGTGAGTGAGTGTGTGTGAGTGAGCGAATGTGTGTGAGTGAGTAAATGAGTGAGTGAGTGTGTGAGTGAGCGAATGCGTGTGAGTGAGTGAAAGTGAGTGACCAACAAGCAGACAGAAAGAGCAGAAACAACCACAGCATCTAGAGAGAGAGAGAGAGAGAGAGAGAGAGAGAGAGAGAGAGAGAGACGCGATCTACATCTCTTCCAGCACGAGCATTGAGCAACGCCTGGCATTTTGACCTTTCTACCCATCCTGTAATACCACACCTTATGGGAATTACGCCAGACGAACGATCGCCCACCATCTGGCTGCCTGCTGTAGTTGGCGTTCTTTAAGAGGACACACACACACACACACACACACACACACACACACACACACACACACACACAAGTCATTAACCCCGTGTGGTCAGGTTACACCACTGTTCGGCTCGGAGTAACACAAGCGACGGACACTGGACCGGATACAGGCCGGATATGACACGATTACTCTAGCCGGCCAGTGTGTCAAGGTGGCACTGTATTATGTATGTGTCACCGTCAAGGGTCATTGTTCTCTTGTGTGTGTGTGTGTGTGTGTGTGTGTGAGAGAGAGAGAGAGAGAGAGAGAGAGAGAGAGAGAGAGAGAGAGAGAGAGAGAGAGAGAGAGAGAGAGAGAGAGAGAGAGAGAGATACATACATTACAACTTAATCCTCTCTCTCTCTATATATGTATAAAATATTACACCCTAACACACTATTCCTATATCAATTACTACACTAAATAACGTGAGTGAATATAATATACTTGTGGTGTAAATGGGGGCAGGAGACTGTGAAGGTGTTGACAAATGCTGATTTTTGTACCTGTATGCCTCTACCTGAACCTCCAGCTCTACCTGAACCTCTAGCTCTACCTGAACCTCCAGCTCTACCTGAACTACTAGCTCTACCTCTACCTAGCCACAAAATCCACCTCTCTACAATAAATTACACTCACGGTCTTACTAAAAGGTCAAGAAGATAATATAATTTTCTAATCAGACATAAAGCCACGTTGATGAGGGTAAAGCCACGTTGCTGAGGGTAAAGCCACGTTGCTGAGGGTAAAGCCACGTTGCTGAGGGTAAAGCCACGTTGCTGAGGGTAAAGCCACGTTGCTGAGGGTAAAGCCACGTTGCTGAGGGTAAAGCCACGTTGCTGAGGGTAAAGCCACGTTGCTGAGGGTAAAGCCACGTTGCTGAGGGTAAAGCCGTGCCAAATGTGTCTAGTGTTCTGTATTCAAGTTAAAAGGTGAAGAAAACGAAGCGAAAATGAATACCTGTTCTCATTAAGTATTCACACGACAGGTAAACACCCCGCAATAAGAAACATATAATTAACACAGCCGTAAAACATCCTGGGTTGGGTTGGGTTACGTTAGGTTGGGTTGGGTTGGGTTGGGTTGGGTTGGGTTGGGTTGGGTTAGGATAGGATAGGTTAGGTTAGGTTAGGACTCGACAGATTAGTAAGAAAATATATATGTTATGTCCGACAGCGGGGCAAAATATTCATATCTGTTATGTCAACACGCTGGACGTAATGTAAAATGTGCAACTGGTGAAGGTTTATATATAGGATTAAGGTGATTAAAACAAATAAACACACGAGTAAACACGAGGGACCCCGTCAGCTGATGGAACATGTTGTTGACATGTTGGTGATGGAGTCCTTCACCTGGCCCACCTAAGTTATTGTGTTGATGTGTGTTTGTTTGTTTGTTTGTTCATGTTTGTATATGTATGTGTATGTATGAAGGCTGAAAAGGGTCTGTGCTTTGGTGTGTGTGTGTGAGTGTGTGTGTAAGTATGCATGTGTACTGTATGTGTACGTGAGTGTCAGTGTGCCTATGTACTGTAGTGTGTGTGTGTGTGTGTGTGTGTGTGTGTGTGTGTGTGTGTGACAACCAATAAATCACCACACTAATTACAGGTACTTCACCTCTAAACTACCACCAACTCATTAATACATCATCAGCTTCCTTCACTATCCACTGCTTAAATTAATCCACATCATCATCTTATTATTTTTTATCACATCTCACAATTATCATTTACTCAATTATTAACCTGAACTACAACAAGTACAAAATAATTAATTAACAACAAGTACAAAAAAAATTAATATTTACTCATATTTCCCTTATTAATTACAACTTTATTTACACCAATTCAATGATTAATTTTTCTCTCATCTACACTTCAGTAATTAATTGGTTTTATACTTTTACTCAATATATTTCAGATTTAAATATTTCTAATTAATTTTACCTCAGTTTTCATTTACTATTTAACTCTGGTAAATTATAAGAAAGTTTTATATCTTCAATTAAAAGTTTTGATGTATTTTACCTTTTCTTATCTCAGTATTTTGTAGCAAAGTTAAAAAAAAGTTCAAGAATCTGACTAATCGTATACCTCCCACCCTCACCCTCCCACCCTCACCCCCTCTCTCTGATCTTCTCTCCTTCACCATCTCTCCCCCTATCCCTCCTATTTTCTCCCTCCTTCTCCCACTCCCTAACCTAATCCAACCAAAACCAACCAAACCCAACCAAACCCCAACCAACCCAAACGCCCGCTCACCGCTAAAGTCAGCCACGAGTATTTCGGTGATAACTTCGACAGGGTTTTAGTCGGTAGGAGCGTGCCTGGGGTCTATTGCCTGGTGGTGGTGTTGGGTAAGCGACCAGTCACAGCCACACAGTACACAAGTGAACATCAGAAGAGGAAAGGAAATCAGACTCGAAATATACCATGATGTCGAAAATTCTTATGAAATTCACCCTTTATTTACGGTTTTAAGTTATTTTTCTCTATCTCTCTCTCTCTCTCTCTATTTTCTCTATCTTTAAACCCAAGAGATTATACATCTTTATCTTTCTAATCAGTTAAATTGCTTCTATAATTCCCACGTTACTAAACCCAGGATGATCAACGCCAGGGTAACACTTAACAGCATCAAGGGTTAAAAACAAATTTATTATGCAGGACGAACAAAAATAGCGTTATATGATAATCCTGGGAAAAACATGTTGTGAATACAGGCCGAGGTGTTTGATAGGGCGATCAGGTGACCCAGGTGTTATCAGGTGACCCAGGTGTTATCAGGTGACCTAGGTGATACAGGTTATACAGAAAAGTCACAAAACTTTCACACATAAAATCTATTAAACTTTGATATAAAATTACTGTTTAATAGCAAATTTTACTGACCCCCATAACTTCAGGGTAATTGACTTAGGTGACCAACTTGTGTAAGAAACAAGTCATAATGTTATTTATGTATTTTTATTATAATTTTCTGTTATTCATTTTTGCCTCATCACAACTCAATATAACCTCCTTCCAAGTGGCCACTATACGGTATATACATAGGCCAGGGCCAGGATACAGTATATACATAGGCCAGGGCCACGATACAGTATATACATAGGCCAGGGCCACGATACAGTATATACATAGGCCAGGGCCACGATACAGTATATACATAGGCCAGGGCCAGGATACAGTATATACATAGGCCAGGGCCACGATACAGTATATACATAGGCCAGGGCCACGATACAGTATATACATAGGCCAGGGCCACGATACAGTATATACATAGGCCACGGCCAGGATACATAAATAGACATGTATTTCTCTGTATTCTTATTGCAACACCTCCCTTTACCCCTACAACCCCTCTACCTACAACCCCTCTACCTACAACCCCCTACCTTCAACCCCCTACCTTCAACCCATCCCGTACACACAAAGAATTCTACCTATATTTTTTCTCAGGATTAATTCTCTCTCTCTCTCTCTCTCTCTCTCTCTCTCTCTCTCTCTCTCTCTCTCTCTCTCTCTCTCTCTCTCTCTCATATTACAGCCGAATACATTTTGTTGTCGAGTTATTTTGGCGACAGACAGACAGACAGACAGAAAAACAGACAGACAGACAGACATGAGCGGAAACAATGCCAATGGGTGTATTAGTAACGGCGGGGAATAACAATAAAACAACCAGTCTACCACACAACACCACCACTAGCCTACCACACAACACCACCACTAGCCTACCACACAACACCACCACCAGTCTACCACACAACACCAGCACCACCACCAGCACCACCACCACCACCACCAGCACCACTACCACCACCACCCAAGCCAATGTTTACAATTCTCGTCCAATATCTTGTCTGTGAGAGCCTCTTGCACCACCACCACCACCCAACAACTTTACATTTAGCCCCTTACCTCTTCCCAAGCATTCCAGACAGACGAACAGACGGACGAACGGACGGGGTGGGTGGGTGGGTGGGTGGGGTGGGTGGGGTGGAAGGATGGATACCAGGAAATAATACGGAATTATTTACACTGGCAAACATTCACATAGTGTTCTTTTGCATCATTCGTTTTCCTTGTTTACACGTCATTCTTATTAGCTTCTTGTCATGGTTGGCTGGTTGGGTGGGTGGGTGGGTGGGTGGGTGGGGGGGTGGGTTGGAAGGTAGGTGGAGAAACGAGAAGACGGAGGAATGGGTAACAAGTCGTATTTTGACTGATTGATTGACTGACTGACTGAATGACTGATAATATGACTGGCTAATTAACTGTCCAATTGAGCATTCTTTCGCTCTACGTCTGTCTCTCTCTCTCTCTCTCTCTCAGGGGGACGTCTTGATATGGCCCTCCATCTTGGCCTCATTATCAGAGTTTTACATCAATATGGCCTCCCGTACCCTCACCCTTTACCTTCGGCCATGGCCAGAAGGGAGGGGAGGGGGGGGGGGAATATCCTCCTCCTCCTCTTTTCAATTTTTGTTTCCTTCTCCTATTCCTGTCTTCGCTCGCCTGCCTCACCTTCCTCCTACTCCTCCTCCTCTTCTCATCTCTCTTTCCCTCACTCACCATTTCCTCCCTCCTTCACCTCACCCTCTCTATCTTCCTCACCACCTCTTCCTTCTCTTTCCTTCCCTCCTTCATTCTCCTTCCCTCCTTCCTTCTCTCCCTCACCATCACCTCCTCCCTCCCTTCCTCTATTTTTACCTCTTCTTCCTCCCTGTTCTCGTTAGCTCTCCCCCTCCTCCTCGCTATGTCCAATTTCTTCCAGGCTTTGTTCGTCTCTCTCTCTCTCTCTCTCTCTCTCTCTCTCTCTCTCTCTCTCTCTCTCTCTGTCTCTCTCTCTCTCTAACTCTCCCTCTTACACCTCCTCTCCTCTTCCCTCTCTTCCCACTCCCCCTCCCCATTAACCACCTCTCAATTCTTCTCTCCTCTCTCATTCCTACACCTCACTTGTCCTCTCCCTCTCACTCCCTCTCACACACTGCACCCCCCCCCCAATCCATCCGGCTTAACACAATCCGGTTAAGATGACATAAAATTTTTCTGAAAGGGTTATACAGAAATATCCGGCCCTCCTACGCCCCCCCCCCCTTACCTACCACTTCCACCCCCACCATCTCCCCACCCTCTTACCAACACCCCCTACTATCTCCACCCCCTATCAGAACCCCTACCCACATCTCCACCCCCTAACCCCAACTTTACCCTCCTACCCCTCCCCACCCCCTACCACCAACCTGCTCCTTCCTACCCCTCCCCACCCCCTACCACCAACCTGCCCCTTCCTACCCCTCCCCACCCCCTACCACCAACCTGCCCCTTCCTACCCCAACCTGCACCCCCTACCCTACAATTGCAATCCTTAATCCCTACCACCCAATATTTCTTACGTTCTCCCTGCTACCCCTCCCTAATCCCCTTCCCTCCTACCGATTCCTCCACGTCTCTTCATCCCCCTCTGCTCCACCTAACACTTCCTCCCTCCCCTAACACTCCCTCGACTCCCTCTTCCATCCCCACCAGTATCTCAATCCCACAGTTCCCCCATCCCCCTTAATCTCTTTAAAACTCCCTTAACTATCATTTACCTTTTTCTATCCTAATTGGAGATGCGGGAACCTAACCTAACTTAACCTAACCTTGAGTGATTGAGTTAGTTAAGTTCTCACATCTCCAGTTAGTTACGTCGGTCAGATGAATTCTCACACCTCACTTAAGATAAAAACCAAAACAAATATATATCGTAAAAAGCTCTAAGGGTGTGGGAGGGGGGGCGGCCACCTGTACTGATGAAGCACGCAGCAGCAAGACTCATTCTCAAGTAATTATCTAAGTTTGTATCCTCTGTGTGTGTGTGGGGGGGGGGGGGGGAATGGTGTGTGTGTGTGTGTGTGTATGAGTGGAGGGGAGAGTGCTGTGTGTGTGTGTGTGTGTGTGTGTGTGTGTGTGTGTGTGTGTGTGTGTGTGATCACCTGAGGTCAACAAACACACCTGAAGTCAATTAACACACCCGAAGTCCACAAACGCACCTGAGGTCAATTGACACCACCTGAGGTCACCAGAAGAGTTAATGAAGTAGAACTAATCAATTTACTAATCATGAAAGACCATAAATCCAGGTAGAAACGTTACCTCAGATATGCAAATGTGTTCCTCTCCAACTCATTTGTCACTCGCTGTAAGTTTGGTGTAAAAGTTAGTGATCGTGGCAGAGAAAACTAGGTGGAGGGGAAGGGGAAAGGGAAGGGGAGAGGGGAAGGGAAGGGGTGAGGGGAAGGGGAAATGGTGAAGGGGAGAGAATAGGAAGAAAAATGGGAGCAACATTTCCCGTCAATAATAATAATAATAGTAATAATATAACGAACAGAATAACCTCGATAAACCAGACTAAGAGAAAACAAGTTATTAAACCCACAAATAACAATGGTTTAATAACTCTCGTCGCCAAGTTATTAAACGGGTCACATTGTCGCTCTTTGGCAGGGAATTCATATTTTGGCGGCCGTTCCTTTTTTTTCCCCAGTTTTTTAACCGTTTTAACCGTCACTCTCAATTCAAAACTTTAACGTTGCCAACTCGTGAATTCTGACGTTCACTACTTCGATTTAAAAAAACATATATATATAACCGATTTAACTGTCATTCTTAATTCATAACTTATGTTGCCAAGTAGTAAATTCTGATATATATACTCCGCCTCCATTATTTAAAAGGAATTAACGGTTACTTTAAAAAAAACACACAAAACCACCCTTGGCAACTCGTCAATTGTTAAAGGTCACTTCACCGTTTTGATAGTTTTTTTTTATTATTCAACCGTTTTAACCGTCATTTTCAATTCAAATCACGTTGCCAGTTAGTGAATTCTAAAGTTCACTCGGTCAATTTCAAACGTTTTTTTCTTCAACTTTTTTAAACGTCAATCTCAAGTGAAAAGAGGTTGCCAACTAGTGTTTTCCTGAGTTCACACACACACACACACACACACACACGAGAGAACGAATTTTTATTATTCCATGCATCATTTTATCTCTCTTTCTCATAGTCAGTCTGGCTTTCTCTGTCACTGTTTCTGTCTGTCTGTCACTGCTTATCTAAATCTCTCCCTTTCTCCCTCAGCTTCTGTCTATCTTCCTCTTTCTCCATCTATCTGTCTGTGTCTTACCGTACAGGGTGTCCCAATTTTTTTTTTACACCCTGGACTACCACCATCACCCTAGACTACCACCATCACCCTGGACTACCACCCATCACCCTAGACTACCACCCATCACCCTAGACTACCACCATCACCCTAGACTACCACCATCACCCTGGACTACCACCCATCACCCTAGACTACCACCATCACCCTGGACTACCACCCATCACCCTAGACTACCACCCATCACCCTAGACTACCACCATCACCCTAGACTACCACCCATCACCCTGGACTACCACCCATCACCCTGGACTACCACCATCACCCTGGACTGGTAGCCTCCCTCCCTCCCTCACACACCAATCAGGAATTTACGTGAACTCTTTTCTGAATAAGTTGGGCTGACCTCTGGTGTGGGGAGGAAGAGGAGGAGGAAGAGGAGAAGGGGGAAGAGGAGAAGGGGGAAGAGGAGAAATGAGGGAGGGGAAGATAAGGAGAGTGTGAATAGAAAGAAAGGAGAGGGTTAGGTAAGGAGGAAGGGGGAGAAAGAGGGAAGAGAGACAGCAAGAGAGGAGAGGGGGTAGGAACAGAAAGTGAACAAGTAGAGAAAAGGAAACGAAAGGAAGGGGAAGGAGGAAAGGAGGACAAGAAGAGATAAAGAAGATGAAGGAAAGAAGGAGAAGTGGAAATAAAGGAAAGATAGAAAAGGAAGGAGAGGGTGGGAAGGAAGGGTGAAGGAGAGGAATGGCGATAAAAACAGGAAGATGGAATGGATGGATGAGTGGCTGGATGGAAAAGGACAAGGGGAGGGGAAGTGGGAGATTTAGGAGTGAGGGGAAGGGATGGATGGGAGAGGGAGGGAAAGAGAGAGGAGAAAGACTAAGTAGAAAAGAGGGAGAAGGAATAGGAGAAAAGGGATAGGAAAGAGGGAAAAGGGAGGTGGAAGGGATGAATGGGAGGAGAGAGAGAGAGAGAGAGAGAGAGAGAGAGAGAGAGAGAGAGAGAGAGAGAGAGAGAGAGAGAGAGAGAGAGCCAAGACCTGGTCACTGGCTAAGTTACATCACACGAAACAAAACAAAAACAACATCCAGCAGACAGGTAAGTCGAGGCGGAACTTAAATAACAACAACAAACAACTAAAATAACAACAACAACAACAGACTAAGGGAATTTGTCCATAAGAGATAAACAATAACGAGTCAATAAATAATTCGATAAATGAGGGAACTGTCTCGTAGTGGGGGGGGAGGGGGGTAATAATAACACAGTACCCCTTAAAAATACCCCCTTACCCCCTACCCAGTACCCCCCTACCCAGTGCCCCCCGACCCCCACCCAGTACCCCCAACCCAGTGCCCCCCTACCCCCACCCCCCTACCCAGTACCCCCCTACCCAGTGCCCTCCTACCCCCACCCCCCTACCCAGTACCCCCCCTACCCAGTACCCCCTACCCAGTGCCCCCTACCCCCACCCCCCAAAATAGTAGTATACAAATATTGATCTTGGCAACACTTTCTCCTCAGGGTAGATTGGGATAGTCTACCTGTCGTCTGCTGTACCTGTCTATTAGTCTACCTGTCGTCTGCTTTACCTGTCTACTAGTCTACCTGTCGTCTGCTTTACCTGTCTACTAGTCTACCTGTCTTCTGCTTTACCTGTCTATTAGTCTACCTGTCGTTCTGCTTTACCTGTCTACTAGTCAACCTGTCGTCTGCTCTACCTGTCTACTAGTCTTCCTGTCGTCTGCTCTACCTGTCTACTAGTCTTCCTGTCGTCTGCTTTACCTGTCTACTAGTCAACCTGTCGTCTGCTTTACCTGTCTACTAGTCAACCTGTCGTCTGCTTTACCTGTCTACTAGTCTACCTGTCGTCTGCTCTACCTGTCACCTAGTCTACCTGTTTTCTAGTTTACCTGCCGTTTACGAGTCCAACTGTGCCGGATTAGGAACGTGTACCGGGAGTGAACCGTGTTTAGGACTGCGTACCGGGCACTACAGTATACCGGAGTTAGGACCTTGTACCGGGGACTAGGCAGCCTCCCCCCGGCTATTAATCAGCGGGTGTCGTGACGCGCCAGTAATGAAAGGAATCTTTGAGTCTCGCTACACCGGGTCACACCCCCCCCCCCCCACCCGCCTCCCACCCGGTACACCCCTAGTCTCCGCTGGCCATCCTTCGGAATGGCCACCTCTACCTTGGATGGCCATTAGGTAAAATAGGATAATAATAATAATAATAATAATAATAATAATAATAATAATAAATTCATTATTATTAGTTAGTGAGTCTTCTTCTTCTTATTATTATTATTATTATTATTATTATAACAATCCGGCTGTTCGACCATATCCGGACAACCGACGAGGATATTAGTGATGCTGTCCGTATAACCCGTGTACTGTAGAGCTAAATGATCCGGATAAGTGATTATTGCCGGATGAGAGAGAGAGAGAGTCTTCCGGATGATGAAGCAGTGATCAACTACCTCTACCCCACAACCCTAATCACCGGCTGACACTAACGACCTTGTTCGATATTATTCGCCTGCGTCAGTATTTCATCGTGGAATATTACGTGTACTAAAAAATGGTCTTGTTATAGTTGGGGTTAAGTTAGGTTTTGGTTAGGTTAGGTTAGGTTAGGTTATGCTAGGTTAGATTAGGTTCTATTTTGGTTTAGTTGGTTTAATTTTCCTGTACGTGGTTAGGCATGGCTGGGTTTAATTTGGTTTAGTTACATGTGTGGGTGTAAGGGCGTGTGTGGGCGTGTGTGGGCGTGTGTGTGTGTGTGTGTGTGTGTGTGTGTGTGTGTGTGTGTGTGAGAGGCCTCACAGTCAACGGGTATAATTGGCCTAAATTAACGGAAAGCTAAACCCACTTACACACGCCTATGGGCCGCCAAACCCACAGTTATTATGGAAGCCCTTTATCTACCCCTTATAATACACCCTTAGGGGAAGTACACAACCCCCTTATCTACCCCTTAATCCTACAAACACCCTTATCCATCTCCCCAAAAGAACTCATACTAACGGAGACACAAACAGACAGACAGACCGACAGAAGGAGGAACGGACGGAAGGAAGGAAGGAGGCACAGACAGACAGACAGACAGACAGACAGACCGACAGACAGAAGGAAGAACGGACGGAAGGAAGGAAGGAGGCGCAGACAAACACACAGACAGACGGAAGGAACGACGGGTGGTAAAAATAATGGAAGCTTTGGTGGGAAACCCCGCTGTTTAATCACGTAATTGAGAACGTAGTGGGCGTGCGTGGGCGTTTGTGAGAGTGTGTGGGCGTGCGTGGACGTACGTGTGTGTGTGTGTGTGTGTGTGTGTGTGATCAAATAATCCCTCGCAGGCCAGGAGCATCCACCCTCTTCTTCCTCTTTCTCCTCCCCCTCTTCTTCCTCCACCTCTCCTTCCCATCTCCATCCATTCTTCTTCCTATCTACGTTTCTCTTCCTATCACGTCTTTCTGATTATTTTCTCTTTCTTTCTATCGCTTCCTCTATTCTTCTCTACATTATCCCTCATTTATCTTCCTCCCCCTTTGTCTTCTTCTCCATCTTTCTCCTCTCCCTATCCTTCTCCTTTCTTCTCATCGCTTGTCTCTCCTCTTCATTCATCTTCCCCTTCTCAGTCTCCTCCATCCCTCATCCTCCTCTACCCCTCCTCTTCTCTTCCCTCTCTCTTACATTCTTCCTCACCCTTTCCCCTTTCCTCCTCTCGTCTTCCTATCCTCTATCACCTACTTTTTCCTCTCATACTTTCTTCCTTCTCCTCTTATCTCTCTCCCCTCATCTCATTTCTTCCCTCCCCCTCCTCCTCGTTTCCACCCCCCCCCCCCCAATCTTCCCTGAACCCTTTCTCTTTCCAATTAACTCCCTTACCCCTTTGAATCATCCTCCCTTTCCCTCTTATCATCCCCTTTCCACCCTTTACTCTCCACCCATCCCTCCCCCCTCCCCCCCCCTAACTTAGTGTCGCTCACAACTTAGGTTCAAATCAGGGTCTCGGGATCTTCCTCTCCTTCCATAAACTTGTCGTGGAAATCTGGGGAGAAAACAACAAGTCGTCGCTGGTGTGATTCGTCGTCGTGTGTGGTGGGGGGGGGGGGGGCGACGGTCCTTTCTATGTGTCACGGTTTAATATGTGTCGTGAAGGGGGGGGGGGGAGATTTGTTGATGATAATGTGTAGTTGATGACTATGTGTAGCTGTTGACTGAGTGATAATAATTTATGTGTCGTTTAATATGTTTGTGGAATATGTGTCGTTTCCTTTTATACCAGGTGTTTAATATGTGTCGTTGGTTATATATGTGTTGTTGGTTACATATGTGTAGATGAGTATATACTGACAATATGTGTCGTTCTGTCTCATCCCCCCTTCTAATATCCCGCTCTAAAACTGTGTCGCCGACAATATGTGACACTGACACTGTATCATGTGTCATTAGCTATACCTGTCACTGACTTGATTGTTGGCATTAAGTTAAGTGTCAATTAATGATAAAATGTGTCATGTAATTGTTACACATGTCACCCCTTTCTCCTCCCCCTTCCATCACACTACCCCCCTTTACTTTCTCTCCTTTCCCTCCCCTTCCCATCCCCTCCCTTACTTTCTACCCCCTACAATACCTCCTCTTCGCCTCCCCCCCAACACTCCTTAACGTTTTCTCTCCCCCCTTCCCTCTTCCCCTCCCATCCTTCCCCCCTCTCCCATTCCCTTCCCTACTTCTCCCACCACCTCCCAATTCCATCCTCTATTCCACATCCCTCCAACTCACCCTCCCCCTCTCACCCCACTCCCTCCCCCTCTCACCCCACTCCCTCCCCCTCTCACCCCACTCTCTCCCCCTCCCCCTCTCACCCCACTCCCTCTCACCTCACTCCCTCTCACCCCACTCCCTCTCACCTCACTCCCTCTCCCCCCATTCCCTCTCACCTCACTCCCTCTCACCTCACTCCCTCTCGCCCCACTCCCTCTCGCCCCACTCCCTCTCGCCCACACTAAGTCCTCCTGACAGGCAAGAAAGATATATACCTCACTTAAAATCTTTTATTAATCAACTGAAAAGAGGAAACGAAACTCGTCAAGAAATGTTGAGTAATGAAAAAAAACGATGACGTGTTACTTTTACTTATACTGTTACTGTTATTGGTACTGATACTGTTACACTTATACTGTTACTGTCACTGGTACTTATACTGTTACTGTTACTTATACTGCTCTTATACTGATACTGTTACTTATACTGTTACTGTTACTTATACTGTTACTGGTACTTACACTGTTACTTATACTGTTACTGGTACTTACACTGTTACTTATACTGTTACTGTTACTTATACTGTTACCGTTACCTATACCGTTACTTATACTGATACTGTTACTGTTACTTGATACTTATAAGTGATACTCATACTGATACTCATACTTATACTGAAACTGATACTTGATACTTATATTTCACACTTATACCTGATACTCGAGGAAAGGGTAGTTGATGGACAATGGTAGTGGAGGTATTAGCTAGGTGAAGTAATTGGGAATCCTAAAGAGGGAAGGAGGATAATGGGGAGGGGAGATGGGGAGGATGTGGGGAGGGAAGTAGAGGGAAGCGGAGAGAGAGAGAGAGAGAGAGAGAGAGAGAGAGAGAGAGAGAGAGAGAGAGAGAGAGAGAGAGAGAGAGAGAGAGAGAGACTCAGCATTTTCACCCCAAACTTGTATAACAGGAACCACAAGATTAAAGCAGTTTATTAAGCCTCACTATTGACTATCAACAAACTCCTTTCTCTTTAGTTACCGCACACCACAACCTTCTGTATCAGGTATCAGTGAAGTATCAGGTATGAGTATCAGTCAGATATCAGGTATGAGTGTAAGTGAAGTATAAGTGTCAGATATCAGGTATGGGTAATAGTGGAGTATAAGTATAAGGTATAAGTATCATGTATAAGTGTATCAGGTATAAGGTATAAGTAATAGTGAAGTATTAGGTATCAGGAATAAGTAACAGTGAAGTATCAGGTATGAGTATCAGTGAAGTATTAGGTATCAGGTAAAAAGTATAAATATCGTTAAAGTATCAGTATCAGGTTTAAGTGTCAGTAAAGGTATTATATCATGTTTAAGTATCAGGTATATGTAACAGTATCAGTGAGGGTATGAGTGAAGTGAGAGTACCAATATCAAGTAGTGGTATCAGGTATAAGTCTCAAGTGTCAAGTAAAAGTAATACGTGTTAGTCTCAAGTATAAGTTTCAAGTCAAAAGTATTCGGTATCAGTGTCAAGTATAAGTGTCAAGTCAAAGTGTTAGCTATCAGAGTCAAGTATAAGTTTCAAGTTAAAAGTATGAGGTATCAGGTATCAGGGGCAGTATTTACAAGCCTTGGTCTCTTGTACCCCCAAACACCTTATTTATGGCCACTAACCCGGTATTAAAAATTATTTATTATTGTCGCTGGTAAAATTATTGGTGTGTGTGTGTGTGTGTGTGTGTGTGTGTGTGTTGTAAGCTCACCCCACCACCAGGCAGGAACACAACACGAGACACGTCCACCCAACAACATTATAACCTTGAAACTTGACCAATGTTAAAAATAGTCACCGACCAGCCTACAGGTCCTCAGTACAGGTGAATATTAAGTAATTAGGAGCAAGTATAATTATTTATTTTATACGTGACAGCAATTTAGGGGGGGGGGGTCATTAGGAGTCTTAATTTAGGAGGGGGGGGGTCATTAGAAGTCTTAATTTAGGGGGGGTCACTAGAAGTCTTAATTTAGGGGGGTCATTAGGTCAGTATTCATGTTATTAGCGCCAGGTCATGGATCAATTAGCGATCATTAAGTATATTGAGAGTATGAAGGAAATCCACTTAAAAAAAATATATTTGAAGATAATTTGACGATTTTTAGGTGAAGCAAAAATTATTTAGTCGTAAAATATTGAGGGTTGGTGCTGTACCTGTCAGCCTAACCTAACCTATCCTGACCTCACCTGACCTAACCTAATCTGACCTAACCTACAGTCTGGTCTAGTTTCAGCCTTACAACTTGTATTAAATGATGTATTGTAATTTTTGTATGGAGACGCAATGAGACACACACACACACACACACACACACACACACACACACACACACACACACACACACACACCAGAATCCTGTAGTCTGGTAATTTATCCTGAAAGGCCTAAATTAAAAAAAAAATAAAGAATTACACCCCATTAGAGTCCAATTAGGCCAACATATATTCATAATTAGTATAAGAGTTATAATTAGCCTTCTGTTAAGTCATTATAGAATTAAATCTCTATATACGAGTCTTATACTAATCCATAACTTCTATAGCACTTCTATATACCTTATAACGGGGTTTACTCTAGATAAAGAGTCTATTAAAAGGTTCAATTTTATATAGGTTTAAATAGGTTATATCCTAAGGGTTCTTTATTAATTAAGGGTTCTATATAAGATTCTCTCATTGAGGTAAAGTCTCTCAGTCTCTCACTTGAGGGGTAAAGTCTCTCAGTCTCTCACTTGAGGGGTAAAGTCTCTCAGTCTCTCACTTGAGGGGTAAAGTCTCTCAGTCTCTCACTTGAGGGGTAAAGTCTCTCAGTCTCTCACTTGAGGGGTAAAGTCTCTCAGTTTCTCACTTGAGGGGTAAAGTCTCTCAGTCTCTCACTTGAGGGGTAAAGTCTCTCACATGGGTCAAGATAAAGAGTCTCCTTGACCTTAAAAGAGTTTAGCCATCTCTCTCCACCTCGTCTCTCATTCACTCTATCTCACTTTTCTCCCTCACTCTTACTCTCTCTCTCTCTCTCTCTCTCTCTCTCTCTCTCTCTCTCTCTCTCTGTGTCTTTTAACTTTCACTACCTCTCCTTTCGTTCCTCACTCTCATTTTTATTCCCTCTCACCCGTTCTCCTTTCTTCTCCTTCCCTCTCACTCCATAATTTTTACGTTTCCCTCTTTTTTTTTTTTACTCTCTTTCCCTGTATTTTTCCATTCCATTTTTCCCACTTCATTCCCTGTCCTCTCCTTGCCTCTACCCCCTCCCTCTCTCCTCACTAGGGACTGTCTAGGGTTATGATATTCCTTCCCCTTCCACCCTACCTCCCTCCTCTTCCATCCCACCTTCCCAAATCGCTGTTACTCTCAAGATTCGAACCCGTGACCTCAGCCCCCCCCCCCCAAACCAGAGGTACATCCGCAGCCACTATCGCCATCATCGTCGTCGGGTGTTCGTTGTATCGAGTAGCAACATCGACAGGCGTGGGAGGGGCGTGGGAGGGGCGTGGGGGTGATGAGATAGGATGGCTGGGGTGTTCGGTATAACGGGACCGGGGGAAGCGATGACAGCTTCATTATCGAGGTTCCCGTAGTGACGTCACCACCTTCCAACAACACTAAATTATTCTTCATCTTAAAATAACTCAAAATTTCTTAAGTTGAAAGGTTAAGATTTTTCAATAATAATTCGTAAGTTAAAGGTTCGTTAGTTAAGGGTTCGTAAGTTAAGGGTTCGTAAGTTAAGGGTTCGTAAGTTAAGGGTTCGTAAGTTAAGGGTTCGTAAGTTAAAGGTTCGTAGGTTAAGGGTTCGTAAGTTAAAGGTTCATAAGTAATAATTCCTTCGTAATAATTTCTCAGTAATAATCCTGTTTTAACGTTGACTGGAATGAAAGAATTATTTTTTTTATCCTTTATGACAATTGTGCAAACTCGAACGCTTACAATTCCATTATTACGAGTTGAATCGAATGCTGGACTTTTTTTTTTAATTCTTATTCGTAAATGCATAACTTTCTATAATTATGGGGTACATTTGAGACATTTTTATTTCTTAAGGTCAAGGACATCGAAATATATATATGGTTCACAATGTTCAATGGGTGTAAATAAAAATTAAATACCGTTTTCGTAAATTATTAATCAAATTCCAATATCAATAATTTTTAAGAGCAACATTTCATTTTTAACTGGGAATCGAACGCGCGGATATTTTTCTTTTATTCTTTATCAATATATTTACAAATTCTAGCCAGACCTCGAACGTAACTTTCTGTCAACACGCCGAGCGAATTTACCCAACCTGGAACGCCACATTTTTCCAACACGGCGATGAATAAATCATGACATGAATAAGTAATCGTGAATAATAATGAATGGCTGGTCGTGAATAAGTTACGAGTCAGCCCGGGCAACAAAGGAACTCTTGGTCAACGATTACCTGGGTCACACCTGGCGGGAGGGGCAGAAGGAGAGGGGGCCGGGGGGTCACTCTCAGTCTTCCACGAACACGTCCTCAGTTTGTTTACACCACGAAGAGAGAAAAAAAAAATACTGGAACCAAACAACTTTTTTGTAATATATGACTTTTGTCTACTGATTATTGGCCTGTGTATGTAAACAAATAAACGACTGTACTTAACGGGAACCTTAATATGCTACGGTTACCTTGATATAACGTTACCTGCTCTAACGGCCACCTCTCACCTGTATTAGCGACCACCTCGATATACCGGTAGTGTTAAAAATTATACCAGTGATCACCTTCATATAGGATACCTTAATATGGCGATGTATTACACTATAGCGACTACCTCTATATAACGTACGGTACTTTTATACAGTGAAACCGTTATATCGAGGGTCCGTTCGAGAGAGAAAAAGAGTCCGTTATAGGGAAGCTTTCACTATACCGTTAAAACCTATATCAGCGTACATCTCTATATAACACACACCTCACCAGAACGACCATTGATCTACCGAGTATATACATATAGATTTTTTTTACGACCATATTTATTATAACGACCTGTATACAACGACCACAACATACACATCATCACTATACGACTCTCATACACGGAAAACACCAAGTATGTATACAAACAACTTTACAGCTTCCTCAGTGATGTATTTCCAGGAAGTAGAAGTCGTTATTATATAAGGAACGATCTCGTAACCTACCTCGTAAAATCGAGAGTCGGTGGTGGCGTAGTGGTTATTGGACTGAGATGGAATAAAACACCCTGACATGTCCCCTGGTTCGATCCCCCTACCCAAAATGATGATACAGAACTAATTTAAGCGTCAATGCCACCCTGATATACTTTTAATACTATACCCGAGTCATGATGTACACATTGACGCTGGATAGACAGACAAACAGACAGAAAGACAAACATTCACACTGGACGGACAGAATAGACAGACAAACACATCCACGTTGGACAGAAACATAGACAGACACATATTCACGCTAAACAGAGACAGAGACACACAGACAGACAGACAGACAGACAGACGGTCATTAACTACAATAAGACAATTAACCCAGGGAACAAGAGTGTGTCGTGTCGTCAGCTCACATCAACAGTCGAGCCCTGGAATTTTTTTTAAAGAGAAACTAGGAAAGAAATTCTCAATATCTGAACAACATTTATTAAAGGGGGGAGGAGTAAAGGGGTTAAAGGGGAAAGGGAAAAGGGAGAATAGGGAGAAGAGGAAGAATAGGAACAAGGGGAGGGAATAAAGGGAGATATAGGGAAGGGAAGGAAACGGGAAGAAGATGGAGGAAAGGTAGAAGAGAAAAAGGGAAAGGAGAAACTGAAACAAGTGGGAGAATGGGGAAGAGGTAGAAGAAAGAAAGAAAGAATTAGAAGAAAAAAGAAGGAAGGTAAGAAAAGGGGTAGCAAAAGAGAGAGAGAGAGAGAGAGAGAGAGAGAGAGAGAGAGAGAGAGAGAGAGAGAGAGAGAGAGAGAGAGTAATTATAATACCCAGATTAAAAAAAAATAAAAGTAAAAACAGATAAAATAAACTCACCCACTCAGGCTCTCCCACACCTCATTAAAGGGACGAGGCGAGCAGAACAACACCCAGCTCAATAACAGGGGGTAATTAGGCGAAAAATAACACCACGCCGGCCATTACACCTGTACTCTTAACCTAACCTAACCTAACCTTAACCCTACCTAACCTAACCTAACCTTAACCCTACCTAACATAACCAAACATAACCCAACATTAACCAAACCTTAACTTTAACCTAACCTCACCTTACCTAATATTAATCTAACCTAACCTTAACCTAACATTAACCTAACCAAACCAAACATTAACCTAACCTAACCTTAACCTAACATTAACCTAAACCTAACATTAACCTAACCTAACCTTAACCTAACATTAACCTAACCTAACCTTAACCTAACATTAACCTAACCTAACCTCTCTACATCTCTCTCTTCTAAACACGTAGGTAAAGCTTCTATTTATTAACCTCACCTCTCAATTGTTTGTCTATAGAGGAGTAGATGTGGGGGGGTGGGGGGGTTTGGGGGGGTGGGGGGGTTGTGGGGGGGGTGTGTGGGGGGTTGTGGGGGGGGGGGTTGTGGGGGGGGAGAGAGGTGAAGGTAATTAATGGCTGATGAGAATTGTGTCTGTGTCTGGCAGCGTTTTGTTGTTAAGGGAATTTGCTGACAGTATTTTGTATTTTGGAATTTGTTCAGGTAATTCTATTTGTGATTTAACTTTCAGAATTGCGTTTTGTAGATGTGAGGTTGTGGGAATTTTTGTTTCGAGTTTAATTCCGAGAAATGTAGAGTAATTGTAAGACAGCATTTTATAATTAAGAGCCAAACTGTTAGAATTTATTAACGTGTTAGTTCTGAGAATTGTTTGGTGAGTAAAGATAGTGTTTTGTAATGGAGGGATACTTGTGGGAATTTTATATAGTGAGAATTTTATTTACTGAGAATTTCATATATTGGGAATTTTATTTATTAAGAATTATATGTGAGAAATTTTTATACGGTGAGAATTTTATTTATTTCACTATGATAATTAGTTCTTAGAATTATATTTTGTGGTAGGAACATTCAGCATAATTTACTACCTGGGGTAATATATATATGTGTGTGTGTGTGTGTGTGTGTGTGTGTGTGTGGGGGGGGGGGGGGCAAATGACACATTACATTTATTTGTGTAATCAGCAGCGACTACCTGTGGCATTGACGGCATTTAACGACCCACCCCCCCCCCCCCAAAAAAAAAAAAATATATATATATATAAAAAAAAAGAAAAAATAATGTCACGCGGTTGAACATTTAATTTTTTCTCCCATGTAGGTTATTTTTTCCAGTTTGTTATGACTCTTTTTTTAATTTGTGGTTAGATATATATATAAAAAAAGAGGAATTTAAGCGATACGATATTTATTTATTTTTTATCTGTATATTAATGAATCAATTGCAATTAGTGAAGGGTATAATTACTTTCCGTGTAAAAACAATGGTTCAATTTATTTATTTATTTGATTATTTGTCTATTTATTTGTTTATTTATCTGTGTATTTATTTATTTATTTATTTGTTTATTTATTTATTTGTTTTTATTTGTTTGTTGATTTATTTGTGTTTATATTTATATTTATTTATTTGTTTATTTATTTATTTATTTATTAATTGTTTATATATTTGTTTATTTGTTACTTGTCAAGGATAAATGGTTCCCAGGTGTGAGGTAATGACACAACACGATGTTTAGGTCAATGGTGGTGTGAGGTTACGACACAACAAAGACGGTAAGTTATCTACAACAGTTGATCAGCCAGTCTGCCTGTCTGTCTGTCTGCCTGTCTATCTATCTATCTCAGACTGACAGACAACATTGTAATGAGTTTCACCATCACAACAAATGTTCAGATGACGTCACGGGAAATGTTCAGATGACGTCACGGGAAATGTTTAGATGACGTCACTGGAGACTCTACCCTAAAACTGATCAATCAATGTATGCTTTCTTAAACCATCGTCCTCAGAGGGTTAAACCATCGTCCTCAGAGGGTTAAACCATCGTCCTCAAAGGGTTAAACCATCATCCTCATATGGTTAAACCATCGTCCTCAAAGGGTTAAACCATCATCCTCATATGGTTAAACCATCGTCCTCAAAGGGTTAAACCATCGTCCTCATATGGTTAAACCATCGTCCTCAAAGGGTTAAACCATCATCCTCATATGGTTAAACCATCGTCCTCAAAGGGTTAAACCATCGTCCTCAGAGGGTTAAACCATCGTCCACAGAGGGTTAAACCATCGTCCTCAAATGGTTAAACCATCATCCTCATATGGTTAAACCATCGTCCTCAAAGGGTTAAACCATCATCCTCAAAGGGTTAAACCATCGTCCTCAAATGGTTAAACCATCGTCCTCAAATGGTTAAACCATCATCCTCATATGGTTAAACCATCGTCCTCAAATGGTTAAACCATCATCCTCATATGGTTAAACCATCGTCCCCAAAGGGTTAAACCATCATCCTCAAAGGGTTAAACCATCATCCACAGAGGGTTAAACCATCGTCCACAGAGGGTTAAACCATCGTCCTCAAAGGGTTAAACCATCGTCCACAGAGGGTTAAACCATCGTCCTCAAATGGTTAAACCATCGTCCTCAAATGGTTAAACCATCATCCTCATATGGTTAAACCATCGTCCTCAAAGGGTTAAATCATAGCCTCAAAGGGTTAAACCATCGTCTTCAAATGGTTAAACCATCGTCCACAGAGGGTTAAGCCATCGTCCTCAAATGGTTAAACCATCATCCTCATATGGTTCAACCATCGTCCCCAAAGGGTTAAATCATAGCCTCAAAGGGTTAAACCATCGTCCTCAGAGGGTTAAACCATCGTCCTCAAAGGGTTTAATCACAAAAAAATAAAATCATTAAATAGCGAAAAATTATCAATAGAAAATCAAGAAAAATAATATCAAAGAAAAAAATAGTAATGAACATACAAAGAAAAACAAAGAAACAAAATAACAATAACAAAAGCTGAACCTGACGTCATAAAACAAAAAAAATAAATAACTTTAGTCATATAGTCATAATAATTCTGTTCACTTGGTGGGTAAAAGTATATAAAAGTACCTGAAGAACAGCGAGGTAAAAAGTTTATCTGAAATATGAGAACAAAAATATACACTAACAGCCAAGTTAACAGACTGTACGTACATACCTGTGTTGTGTCCTGAGCTCACACCATAACAAGTGTCTGTCTGTCTGTCTTTACCTGTATGTCTGTCTATCTGTCTGTCTATGTTTGTGTGTTTGTTTCCCTGGCGGTCTCAATTTCTTTCCTTGTTTTGTGTGTGTCTGTGTTTGTCTTCCAGTCTGAATGTCTGTCTGTTCTTGTGTTTGCCCTCCTGACTAACTCAATTCGTGTGTTTGTTTTTGTGTGTCTAACTGATTGTTTTGGTGATTTTTGCTTGACTGTCTTATATGTCTGTCTGGGTATCTGTCTATCTGGGTCCCTGTCTATCTGGGTGCCTGTCTATCTGGGTGCCTGTCTATTTACCTGTCCGGGTGTGTGTGCAGCTTGTCTATATTTACATATGTATTATTTGACCTCTTATTTTACCTGTCTGTTTGTCCGTCCATCCGTCTATCTCTGTCTGTTTGTCTGTACGTTCGTGAGGTCATGAGCCGGAGTGCCTGGGGTCATCATCCTTACCTGAAAAAAAGAAAAAAAAATGTATTATCAAGCTTTCATTTGTGTGTGTGTGTGTGTGTGTGTGTGTGTGTGTGTGTGTGTGTGTGTGTGTGTGAGTGTTGCTGTGTTGACTGTATCAAGTACACATGGCACTGGTGTGTACACATACATAAACCTACACGTGTAAGTCCCTAGGTATATTTACCCCGCCAGGTGTACATAGCCTTAATGAGATTACTACCTGGCCAACAAGGAAAGCGGGACCTGGGAGTCTTCAACACACCTAAGTTAATATATATATATATTTTTACCTTAACTGAAGGGAATGAGACAACATGGTTACAGTCTTAACACCATTCCGACGCCATTAAAGCCACCATCTTCCCATCAGAGCATCAGTGAGTTAGTATTAAAAGTGAGAAGAGAATCCGATCAGAAGGAAATAACAACGAATACGACCAATAAGGAGAAAAGTTTCCTAAGTTCAATCACCTCGTTAAGATACACCCATAAATCAACAAGTTCTACAGGAAATAATAATTAAACTTACGAACTTTTTATATGAGAATTCCATTTTTGAGAATCTTAGTCGGGTCGTGATGAAAGGTACAGTAATGACCATCTACAGGTATATACGGTGGGGGGGGGGTGAGGGAGGGAGGGAGGGGAAGAAAGGGGAGGAGGAGGAGAAGGAGGATAAGGGAGAGAGAGATTGGGAAGAGAGAATGTGTAGAGGTAGAGGGAGAAAGACGGGAGAAGGAGATAAAAGAGAGAGAGAGAGAGGAAATGAAAGGCAGAGGGGAGAAGGGGAGAAAATGGAAAGAAATTATACAGTGGTGAAAGGGAGGACAGAGAGAGAGAGAGAGAGAGAGAGAGAGAGAGAGAGAGAGAGAGAGAGAGAGAGAGAGAGAGAGAGAGAGAGAGAGAGAGAGACGGAGCTTAGAGTAGGAGGATTAAAGAAAGAGGAGAGGGAGAAACGTGATAAACAAAGACATAAAGGAACCGAGGTGAACACACACACACACACACACACACACACACACACACACACACACACACACACACACACACACACACAGGTCAACTAACAGTAACACTAAAATAACCTAACATAACCAAACTAATGTCAATACGGTACAAAATACTAATCCCTTCAATACAATGATATACAATGACTTTATTCTGAAGACGATGTTACAGAAGACACCGTGAAATTATAATGATATGTGTGGTCATGAGCCGTGGGGGGGGGGGGGGAGCCATGAGGTGGAATGAAAGAGGGGAGAGGAGGGGGGGGGGTGTTAATACAAGGTAATCAGGTGTGTGGTAGTTCGTCGCACACCTGAGAATCAAGGAGGTAACGATGACCTGGACGAGTGAGTGGCTTACATCACCTGTACCAGGACACACTCACCAGGTAGGCCCCGCTGTACTGGTGATCGTCATGACAGTGCATACAACTCCCCTGGTGAGGATGTTTTTTTTTTTTTTTTACAATCTCAATGACCTTGGATATCAGCAGGTCAAGGGTCATTCGTGTAAAGGTCAACAATATCATACCTGCCATGATGTCTGACCTAGCTTGACCCAGCCACCGTCCATCAGCCTCTCCTGACCTTCATATTCCACTTAAGTTGCTAAATTTTCTTTGTGGATCAATTATTTTTTTTTTTTACTTGTCATCTGTAATCAAAATCTAGTCTGGGTTGAGTGGTCGAGGCTAGCTAGTGTGACCGAGACTATCTGGCTACCAAGGGGGATTACTGTGGGGGCTACACAGGTGGGTCTGGTCACCTCTCCTCACAGGTAATCACGAGACACACCAGGTGAGAGAGAGGCCATAACTGTCTCCCTGATGATGGGTGTCTGGCCATCGATCTCTCCATTACACAGCTTGTAAACTTGTGGCAGACTACACCAACACACACACACCCTTACCCACCCACCCACCCACCCTAAGCACCTCCAAGCTCAGCGTCTTACCTGTGTAGTGTTGCGGGCGGCTAATAAGCTACACACCTGTTACCTTTGGAGGGTGGAAGCTCCTGTCCAGCCTTCAAGTAGCACCTGGAACACACACACACACACACACACACACACACACACTACAGTTGCTACCTTAATATTCGCTAACCTTGATCACAACAACTTCAAAATAAATATATTGTTGTAGTTGTTGTTGTGTAATGTACTCATGAGGTGTTTCCCGGCAGCAACTCAACACCATAACAAAACTCTTCAGAACTTGATGAGCCTCGAGGGAATAACACCTCCAAGTTGGTGGTGGTGTTACTGTGTGTTATGTTATCACCACCACTAACAACCATCAGTACTACCACCACTACTACTACTGCTGCTGCCTCCACCACTACTAAACCACCACGTCACACCAACCACTTCCACCTTTACACCACCACTACCAGCCAGCCAGCCTGTACCTTCTGCTGTAGATCGATACAGTTTTGATACAGAGAGGTGATGGGCACTGTGTTGAGATATATTAATTAGTTTTTATTAATTATTATTATTTTTTTTTACTTTTTTTTGACAGGTGTAATTTACGGTGACTAGAATCGACAGTATATAGTCTGTCTGTCTGTCTCTTTTCAATTTTATCTCTGTCTCTCTCTCTCTCTAATTTTAACTCCCCCCTCTCTCCAATTATACCTTCTCTCTCTCTCTCTCTCTCTCTCCTCTCCTCTCTCTCTCTCTCTCCAAATTCACCCATTAACCTACCTGGGCTACAACAGTCGACCCCAGCCGTGTAGAATCTCCCCCCTCCCCCCCCCACCTATTATAAGACCAATTAACAAGCTATAAATAGGACAGACCTTTGGCTACCTGGTGCACGAACGGATCATCTAGGTTAGGTTAGGTTAGGTAGGGGAATTGAGTGTGGGGTCAACAACTGATGTGTGATGTATAAGACAGACAGATAGATAGACAGACAGACAGACAGATAGATAGACAGACAGACAAACAGACCGATAGACAGAGATAGATATAGAAATTATATAACTGCAAGAATAATGTAAGTAATAGAATAATCCACACACACACACACACACACACACACACACAGACACACATAGAGGAAAATTAATATGCGTAAAAAAAAAATTAAGAAAATGCCGGAGAATTTCCTTCCTTGCCTAATGACTTAACAGCCTGTCCGACCCTAATTCCCGCCCACATGACGTCACCGTTAATTACACACTATGATAATCCCCTTCTAAGATAATCCCTCATAATATAATCCCCTCCTAAGATAATCCCTCATAATATAATCCCCTCCTAAGATAATCCCTCATAATATAATCCCCTCCTAAGATAATCCCTCATAATATAATCCCTCCTAAGATAATCCCTCATAATAAAATCCCCTCCTAAGATAATCCCTCATAATATAATCCCCTCCTAAGATAATCCCACATAATATAATCCCTCCTAAGATAATCCCACATAATATAATCCCTCCTAAGATAATCCCTCATAATATAATCCCCTCCTAAGATAATCCCTCAGCCACCATAAGCTCCTCGGCTCCTACAGTTTAACTACCCAGAGATTAATTCAATGAGGAGGGGGAGATAATGGGAGGGGAGGGGAGGGGAGAGGAGGGGGTGGTGAGGAGGAGCGGTGGGTGGTGAGGAGGGGACGGGAAAGGCTATGGAAGAGAATATGGAAGAGGGGAGGAAGATATGGGGAGGTGAGAGAGGAGGGGAAGAGAAGGGAAATTTAGAAATGGAGTCTTCAAGGAAATGGTGAAGGAGATGAGGATGAGGGGAAAGGGGGAGGGAGAAGATGGAGAGGGAGATAAGGGTGAGGGGAAAGGAGGGGAGAGAGATGGGGTGAGGGGAAAGGAGGGGAGAGAGATGGGGTGAGGGGAAAGGAGGGGAGGGAGATGGGGTGAGGGGAAAGGAGGGGAGATGGGGTGAGGGGAAAGGAGGGGAGGGAGATGGGGTTGAGGGGAAAGGAGGGGAGGGAGATGGGGTGAGGGGAAAGGAGATGGGGTGAGGGGAAAGGAGGGGAGGGAGATGGGGTTGAGGGGAAAGGAGGGAGATGGGGTGAGGGGAAAGGAGGGGAGGGAGATGGGGTGAGGGGAAAGGAGGGGAGGGAGATGGGGTTGAGGGGAAAGGAGGATGATCCCCTCTCCCGTCACAGCTCAATATGGAGGACCAATTTGACCATCTCACTGACCACTAATACCCACAAAGGCCTCTGGGTGAATCACTGAGGTGAGGGGGAGGGAGGGGTGAGGGGAGAGGTGGATGGGTGAGGGGAGGAGTGAAGGGGAGGGGGGAAGGGGTAAGTGAGGGGAGGAGTGGAGGGGTGAGGGGAGGAGTGAAGGGGAGGAGTGAAGGGGTGAGTGAGGGGAGGAGTGGAGGAGTGGAGGAGTGAGGGCAGAGGTGGAGGGGTTAACGCAACATTAAAACACAAAAAATATTAGAAAATAATGATATAGGCCATTAACATTTTCAATTAGTAAACATCCGAGAGAACTCTGTAAACATCACTGAACATCTGCTCGAAAAACCTTTAGATTATGTTTACAGACGACTCGTACGTAATAAAAGCCGTGTAAACATTCATCATCAAGTAATGTTGAGGGAGGTTAAAACATCCATCAACATCAGCTGTAGGAAGACACAAACATTCTTTATCCTCAGGTGGAATACGGCCAAACATCGGTCAACATCACCTGGAGGAAGCTGTGTCTCGGAGCTTATGTTTACAGAGTAGCCTGTCAACACAATGTTAGGGAGGCCGGGTAACATTATGTTGATAAATGCTGGCGAGAGGGAGGTGTAGGTGCAGCCGCCGCCACCCTCCATAACTCACACGTGTCACCGCCACCCCGCCCCGCTCCTCTCCCTCGCCCCTCCCCCCGACACCCCATCCCACCCCACCCCGCCCCGCCCCAGTCACCAGGTCTCTTGGGATCTCCGCTCCATTGAACAATTATCAAGGCCATCCATACCGCGTCCTGGGGATCTTCACCCCACTGAACAATCTACCAGGACCAATGAGGATCTTTACTCCACTGAACCAACACCAGAACCCCCCCCCCCTCCCTCCAGCCCACCACCCCACATGCCATACTGACGAACTCCATCCCACTGAACAATCACCAATAAACAAACAGGATCTCTACCCCACTGAACAATCAAAACAACTAATCACGATGTTTTCCCCCCACTGAATAATCACCGGTGGCGCTGAAGGACCTAAGGACCTCCATCCCACTGAATATTCACCAGGACTGCTGAGGATCACCTGCTCAATAGACCCCCCTCAGGGATCCCCATTCCACTGAATGACAACCAAACCCACTCCAGGCCTCATAAGAGATCTCCACTCCACTGAACAATCACTACCAAGACCGTCAAGGAGCTCGGTCCTATTGAAGATTCAC
>CAUDMG010002327.1:2137500-2205000 GCA_958450375.1 Homarus gammarus | reverse complement strand
CTTATCTCCCCCCCTCGTCTCTCTCTCTTTGTCTCTCTCTCTCTCTTTCTTTCTTTCTTTTTCTTACTCTATCTCTTTTTCTCTTCCTCTCCCTGTGTCCTTCTCTCTCTCTCCCTCTGTCACTTTCTCCTTCTCTTCTTTTGTCACTTTCTTTATCTCCTGCTTCTTTTTTCTTTATCCCTCTTCCTTTGTCCTTCTCTCGTTCTCTCTCTCTCTCTCTATTTCCTTCTTTTTATCTCTCCCTCTGCCCCTTACTTTCTCTGTCTATATGTCTCTCCCTGTCTCTTTCTCTCCCTGTCTGTCTCTCTCCCTGTCTCTTTCTCTCCCTGTCTCTTCATCTCTCCCTGTCTCTTCATCTCTCCCTCTAACCGCACGCACGCAAAAGCAAGCACTGTAGAACACAAGAGAAAAACACAAAGCGAGGAGAGGGGTGAGTGGTGAGAGGGGCGAGTGGTGAGAGGGGCGAGTGGTGAGAGGGGCGAGTGGTGAGAGGGGCGAGTGGTGAGAGGGGTGAGTGGTGAGAAGGGTGAATGGTGAGACTTGAGAGGGGTGAGTGGTGAAAGGCTTGAGAGGGAACGAAATATAAAGAATGAGAGAGAGAGAGAGAGAGAGAGAGAGAGAGAGAGAGAGAGAGAGAGAGAGAGAGAGAGAGAGAGAGAGAGAGAGAGAGAGAGACTCAGGGAAGCAAGACAAAGGGGAATAATTAATGGTGTAGGAAGGGAGGTGAATAAAAACGGAGGTAGGGAAATGAACAATAATGAAGGGTGATGGAGGTATAATGAAAGGAAGAGATAGAGAGATAATAACAGTAACAAAAAAGATAAACAAACAAATCAAGAAGAAATAATAATAAAAGAGAGAGAGAGAGAGAGAGAGAGAGAGAGAGAGAGTGTGTGTGTGTGTGTGTGTGTGTGTGTGTGTGTGTGTGTGTGTGTGTGTGTGTGTGTGTGTGTGTGTGCGTACTTCCCTTACACAGAACAATACCCCTATTATTATTATTATTATCATCATTATCAAACTCTTAAGTTAATTCAATAAATATTCTCTACACAGGTGAGTTACACAAATAAACCTGTAAATTAATTTTTTCCGTTAATTAGGGAAGGCGGGAGTGTTGTACAGGTGTGTATAATGAGGTAATGTCATTAAGATCACAGGTAATTAGTGTTATTGACATATGGCAGTGGAGTTATTAGTGATATTATGTTATTACCAGAGAACTATTGCTACCACCATTACCAGCACAACCACCATTACCAACACAACCACCATTACCAACACAATCACCACTCTACCACAACCACCATTACCAGCACAACCACCATTACCAGCACAACCACCATTACCACCACAACCACCACTCAACCACAACCACCATTACCAGCACAACCACATTACCAGCACAACCACCATTACCAGCACAACCACCATTACCAGCACAACCACCATTACCAGCACAGCCACCATTACCACCACAACCACCACTCCACCACAACCACCATTACCAGCACAACCACATTACCAGCACAACCACCATTACCAGCACAACCACCACTCCACCACAACCACCATTACCAGCACAACCACCATTACCAGCACAACCACCACTCCACCACAACCACCATTACCAGCACAAACACATTGCCAGCACAACCACCATTACCAGCACAACCACATTACCAGCACAACCACCATTACCAGCACAACCACCACTCCACCACAACCATCATTACCAGCACAACCACCATTACCAGCACAACCACCACTCCACCACAACCACCATTACCAGCACAACCACATTACCAGCACAACCACCACTCCACCACAACCACCATTCCCCCACACCACCACTCCCCACTACTCCACCACCATCACCATAACCACCACTCCACCACAACCACCATTCCCCCACACCACCACTCCCCACTACTCCACCACCATCACCATAACCACCACTCCACCACAACCACCATTCCCCCACACCACCACTCCCCACTACTCCACCACCATCACCATAACCACCACTCAATAACAAACACAATATTTCAGCTATCAGAAAATCCCGCCATTTTGTACTGTCCACTCGTCCGTAAATCCTTGATTGTTGACGGCCGGAACAACACTTATTTAAAGTAAATCCTCCCGGGATTTTACCGGAGTGGGCCCAGAAAATCCCGGTCAAATGGTGGGGATTGACGGATTTATTGCGCTGGGTCAGGTGGTCAACTCGTGACGTCACCAAATGGGGTCATGTGGCCAACCTGTGACGTCACCAAGTTGGGGTTATGTGGCCAACCTGTGACGTCACCAAGTAGGGGTTATGTGGCCAGCCCATGACGTCACCAAATGGAGTATTGTGGCCACACGATTAACAGACAAACACAGACTGACAGAGTGGACAGACAGAAACAATCGGACAACTAGAAAACAGACAGACATACACAGACAGACCTGGAGGTTAATATAACACCCCTAATCTGGCCCTGATCAACGACACACCTTAATTATATACCTGGCTTCACCTGCCTTTATGGCTTCCCCTCACCCCCTTCACCCGGCATCCCCTCACTAGGCCTCCCCTCACTCCCCTCACCTCTCACTCTCCCCCACCAAGGCATCCAATTGCTGACATAAATTGCCTATGGTTAACTCTTAATTGCACAGTGCAACATCTGATTGATTTATTTAATGTTATTTTGTAGACGGTTAACAGGTAGACTCAACCAGGTAGATTCACAGGTAGATTGGGTTGATTACTTCACCTGGGGATTCGATTGAAGAGACAGAGAGAGAGAAAGAGAGAAAGAGAGAGAAAGAAAGAAAGAAAGAAAGAAAGAAAGAAAGAAAGAAAGAGAAAGAGCTCTTACACACCTGCCACCTGAACTGTTATCAAGAGTTATTTTTTCTTCACTTCAATTGACAAGAAAAAAAGTAAAAAAAATAAAAATATATATATCGAGAAACAGGAAAAAAAATTGGATGGAAAAAGATCAGAGACGGAGATAGTGAGAGGCAAAAAATATCGCTTTAAATTTCCCTTCAGAATGAGGGAGAGGGAAAAAAGAGGAAGGGGGGACGGGGGGGGGGGGGAAAGGGTGATAAAAAATGGTAGGTGGAGGAGATGAAGAAAGAGGAGGTGGAGGAGATGAAGAAAGAGGGGATGGGGAGAGGATGATAAAAATGGTAGATGGAGGAAATAAAGAATGAGAGAATAAGAGAGAAAATGCAATAAAAATAGTAGATGGAGGAGATGAAAAAAAGATGGGGTGGGAGAGAATTGACAAAATTGGTGGGTGAAAGAGACGAAGAAAGGAAGGAAACAGAAGGAGGAGGTGATAAAAATAGTGGATGTAGGAAATGAAGTAAAGGAAAGAGCTATAAAACGGTAGATGGGAAAAGGGGCGAAGAAAGAAGGAGTGAAAGAAGAGGGAGAAAGGATAGAGGAAATAAAAAAAAGTGGATAGAAGGGAATAGGGAAAGAAAGAGCCGTTCTGAAATATTTCATCCCTGGTAGTATCCCACGAGAGCTGGAGAACGACTAGTACGACCAGAACGACCTCTCCCCCTCTCAAAGCGACAGCGGCTTCAACAGCGACGGATGCAAAAGACCTCTGATACGTCACTACGACCACTCAAACGACTACTACAACCACCACTCAAACAACGACCACTCAAAACGACGACCACAGCAACCACTCAAACAACAACTGCTACAATGACCACTCAAACAACGACTACTCAAATAACGACCACTCAAACAACGACTACTCAAATAACGACCACTCAAACAACGACTACTCAAATAACGACCACTCAAACAACGACTACTCAAATAACGACCACTCAAACAACGACTACTAAGAACGTAACAATGACGACAACAGTAACGACTAAAAAAATTAACAGAACTTGACATTTAAAGAGGACCCGGTATTAAAAGAGGACCCTGGTCTTTAAAGAGGACCCTGGTCTTTAAAGAGGCCCCTGGTCATTAAAGAGGACCCTGGTCTTTAAAGAGGACCCTGGTCTTTAAAGAGGACCCTGGCCTTTAAAGAGGACCCGGTATTAAAAGAGGACCCTGGTCTTTAAAGAGGACCCTGGCCTTTAAAGAGGACCCTGGTCTTTAAAGAGGACCCCGGTATTTAAAGAGGACCCTGGTCTTTAAAGAGGACCCTGGTCTTTAAAGAGGACCCTGGTCTTTAAAGAGGACCTGGTATTAAAAGACTCTCACTTAAATAGACTCAAGCCTTTAACACGTACTCTAGTATTTAAAGCTACCTCATTGTGTTTGTACTCTGGTATTATAAGGGACTAAGTATGTACACGTACTCAGGAGTCCACAGATACCCAAATACGTACACGTACTCTGGGATTTAAAGGGAAACTGTACACGGACCCTGATCTTAAAGGTACCCCAAGTATGTACATGTACTCTGGCATTTAATGGAACCAAAGCCTTTTACACGTACTCTGGAATTTAAAGAGTACCCCCAGTGTGTGTGTGTGTGTGTGTGTGTGTGTGTGTGTGTGTGTGTGTGTGTGTGTGTGTGTCCTGGTATTTTAAAGGGATCGAACCACTTAGAGGAAACCCGTATCACTTAAAGGGACCGTAGATAGAGTATACAGAGGTACCCTAATAAACAAACACTGTCCCTAATAGAAATAACCAATGGAAGAGGGGGAAGAAGGGGGGAAAAGGGGGAGGGAAAGGGGGGAGAAGGAGGGGGAAGGGGGAAAGGAGGGGGGAAGGGGGAGAGAGGAAGGGTAGGAAGGAGAAGGGGGGTAAAGGGGGGAGAAGGGAAGTAAAGGGGGTAGAAGGAGGGAGAGGGGAGGAAAAGAGGGAGAATGAGGAAAAAGGGAAGGAAAGGGGAGAGGGGAGAGGGGGGGGGGGTTAATAGGCTAACTCCGTGCAAATCTGAGGGGAGATTCGCCTTTACACAGTGGAGACATTGTTGACAACATATAATCCCCTTATGATAGTTAATTAAAATATGCAAATGAGGTAAAGGGGAATCCCCAAAAACTTAATTAATTCCGGCATTCAATACGACCAAGGGGGAGGGGGGGGAGGGAAGGAGGGGAGGGGGGGAGGGGGGTTAAGTCGTGATATTTTCTGAAAACCTGTATGTATGTGCGTGTGTGTGTGTGTGTGTGTGTGTGTAAGAGAGACAGAAACATCCAGAGACAGACACCTAGATAGAGAGACGGACAGACAAACACCTAGACTAAGAAACAGACAGACAGACAGAAAGACAGAGAATCACTCCCAGACAGACACAGAAACACATCTAAAGATAGACAGACATCCACACACCTATCCATCCATCCACACACACCCACAAACCCAAAGACAGGATGAACTAACGAACAGACGAACACACAGACAGATAGCTAGACCTCGCCCCCCCCCCCATACCATAACACAGTCGTGAGTAATTAGAAGCTCTCGTTGCCAGCATCAGGGTCATCCGTCAGGTCAGGTCAGGTCAGGTTAGGTTAGGTTAGGTCATCCTTGAAGGTAATTACTCTTATATTTTTTTTGGTTGCTGTAAATTCAATCTGATGTTGTTGACGCTGGTCCCTCGCTCATCAATTACCGCGTTCATTATCTTATCTTAAAACACACACACACACACACACACATTAAAAAAACCTACACTGATTTACGGTTTACACAAAGGTTACTGTTCAACTAAATTTCAACTTGTTTATGGACGCACACGACCCCTACGCCTTCCCCACGACCCCTCCGCCTTCCCCACGACCCCGATGCCTTCCCCACGACCCCTAAACCTCCCCCACGACCCCTACGCCTCCCCCACGACCCCTCCACCTTCCCCACGACCCCTACGCCTCCTCCATGACCCCTACGCCTCCCCCACGACCCCTACACCTTCCCCCTACTCTTACTGCCCATAAATGACGTCACGAGACACTTCAGTACAAACTATGTAAACAAACGATGTAAATAAAACACGTTATTGACCTTTATACTCGAGGAAGATAAACACGGCATCACCGCTTCCCCCTTCTCCCTCTCCTATTGGGCGTGGATTGACCAATCAAACAGCCGTTACTCGATATGGGGGGGCCTGTGATTCGTCAACATCCCACGCAGTTTGAGGAACGATCAGCCAATAAGAGGTTGTGTTTGGTGGGTGGTGGATTTCTTGTCTTCGTCTTGTATTTTTAGTGGTTCCTTAGTTATGGCGTTAACCGCGTTAAGGGCAAAATAATGATGTTAATGGTGTTTTATTGAGAGTTGAGCCGTGTGAGGTCACCACCACTACAGGGCTGTCCTCACTACACGACCACAGTCTTAATAATTCTCTCTATCTACGTCACTCCTAAGATACTAAATACGTCATTGGTTGCGTCACTCCATCAATGATACATCACTACTACGTCACTCCTAAGATACTTAATACGTTATTGGTTGCGTCACTCCATCAATGATACACCACAACTACGTCACTACTGTCACGATCATGCCACTAAACGTCACTTTCATCATGGTTACGTCACCTGAGTGTAGCCCCCATTCCCGTGACGTCACTGTACCTGCAGGAGAAACAAAATAACATTAGTGGCAGTATCTACATTGATGGCTCCTAGTACCCAAGTGTGGACCTGGTGGGGTTGTTTGGGCCGGGGTTTGATATCAAACGATCTCACTTGCTAACACTTGCCTGAACGAGTGTAGAGTAGTCACTGGTACCTTTGATGAAGCTGGGTGAGATAATAGGTAGTCTCACGGCGTGTCACCTTTGATACAGTCGTAGTTTTGAGTCGTTGAGTCGTCCAAGCCCACCTGGGTTACACTTGTAATTATCTTAGCTTGTAAGTATACACAGGTGTACACAGGTTCTGTTATCCTCATTTGTGGTTCCCTGGTTTAATGTAAACACACTTGGTGATTTTCTAGTTATATTGGATGCTCTGGTAGTTACAGAATTGTTTGTTGACAGACTACTGATCATTAGCTATTAGCTTGTAATTAGCTGATATAATTAGAGAGAGATACAGCCTTGGGAGCTATGCTCACACACGTCTCTTTGGTACGGTGTCTGGCTGTGAACTGTGAACTGCGTGAAACTGTGAACTAGGCGAACCTCTCCCTGTCTGCTTGTAAGGGGGTATGTAATCTATACGTCAACACAGAGATAAGAGGCTACACTCCACAGGCCTACTCTCACGGAGGCCTGGGGACATATATTTATGGGTTGTAACCTGAATCTGTGTGAAACTACAAATGTTTATGTGTGCTGTCCACCCTAGGAGGTGTGACAGAACAAATGCTTATGTAGCTTTATGCTCAATAGTCTGGGTGATATAATGTATATAATGAATATATGTCCCTAGCCCCATATTTATATAATACTGACTGATAGGGGCTAGAACAGGGTACCTGTGTCCTGGAGGAGTACCTATGACCTGGAGAAGTGTGACGTGGAAAGGATCTGAAGTGGACATGTGACCTGGAAGTGTACCTGTGACCTGGAGACGACCTGGAAGTGTACCTGTGACCTGGAGACGACCTGGAAGTGTACCTGTGACCTGGAGACGACCTGGAAGTGTACCTGGAGAAGTGTGACATGGAAAGGATCTGAAGTGGACATGTGACCTGGAAGTGTACCTGTGACCTGGTGACAACCTGGATGTGTACTTGTGACCTGGAAACGACCTGGAAGTGTACCTGTGACCTGGAGATGACCTGGAAGTGTACCTGTGACCTGGAGGAGCACCTGGGCAGGTATAACAGGTGGTGGTACAGCGTCATGACAACGAGGAGGAGCAATCCGCGAGGTTCCCTTTAACTGTCTGGTCCTCGCCCGCCTCCCATCAATACTCCCTCCCTCACTGTCTCCCTCTCTCCCTCCCT
Source organism: Homarus gammarus (assembly GCA_958450375.1). Lineage (NCBI taxonomy): Eukaryota > Metazoa > Arthropoda > Malacostraca > Decapoda > Nephropidae > Homarus > Homarus gammarus. The sequence continues at coordinate 2,197,118 of CAUDMG010002327.1, read as the reverse complement.
CCCTCCCTCACTGTCTCTCTCACTGTCTCTCTCCCTCCCTCTGTCCCTCCCTCCCTCACTGTCTCTCATCCTCCCTCACTGTCTCTCTCCCTCCCTCTCTCCCTCCCTCCCTCACTGTCTCTCATCCTCCCTCACTGTCTCTCTCCCTCCCTCACTGTCTCTCTCCATCACTGTCTCTCTCCATCACTATCTCTCTTCCTCCCTCTCTCATTGCCTCTCTCTCCCTTCCTCACTGCACTCGACACCTTCACTCCCCAAACTGTCAAGTCAAGTATCGATTCCCTCCCGGGTGTCCAGGGCGTGAACCAGTGATCCTTAGGACAGAAGGTGAGCAATGAATCCACTCGCCCACCGCACTCTACATACATACATACATGCATACATACATGCATACACTTACATACACAGACATAAGTTTATCTATGTACGAGAGAGAGAGAGAGAGAGAGAGAGAGAGAGAGAGAGAGAGAGAGAGAGAGAGAGAGAGAGAGAGAGAGAGAGAGAGAGAGAGAGAGAGAGAGAGAGAGAGAGAGAGCACCAAATAATTCAGCAGACAAAGGTGGGAGGAACAGAACACAAACAGCAGCTGGGAAAAAAACAGTAGCGTGGTTAAACAGCAGACAGACACCAGCAGCCGCAGACAATGGCAGACAACAGACACTAGCAGCTACATACAATGGCAGATAACAGACAATGGCAAATAACATAAAATGGCAGACAACAGCAGGTGCAGACAATGGCATACAGCAGACAATATGACACTAGGCGACATTCCTATTTAATCCAGCGGTGAAAACTCTCTCTCACTCTCTCTTTCCCCTCTCCCTCTCTCTCTCTCTCCCTCTCACTCTCTCCCTCTCACTCACCTACTCCATCGTTGCATTCTACCTCCACTCTCTGTCTGTCTGTCTGTCTGTCTGTCTCTCTTTCAGTCTGTCTGTGTGTCTGTCTGTCTCTGTTTCTGTCTGTTTATCTGTCTCTTTCGGTCTGTGTCTGTCTGTCTCTGCGGTCTGTGTCTGTCTGTCTGTCTGTCTGTCTAGTATATAAGGAGCTGATTTAGAAGTTGTATTTTACAGGTTAAAATATACAGGTACCGAATACAGTAATATACATAGACAGTTACACAATATACTTAGTGTTTGTCGTCATTTACACCGTGTAGTTAAGAGCATTGCGAAAATACACCAAGATAGAGTGTATAGGAGTGTACTTATACAGATATATACTGTATTCAAAGTATACAAAATACAGCAGATAGTGTATATTTAAAGAAACTGACTGTATTAGTGTATTATGTAAAAAAAAGAGTGTATTAGTGTATTCAGTTAAAAGTGTATTTGTGTATTTTGAAATGTTATGGTGTATGTTAAGTATATATACAGTATACATAACTAATACATGGTATACTTAAGCCGAGAGAGAGTGTATTAAACGTCTTCAAATATTCATAAGGTGTATTTAATATATTCATAGAGATTACTTAGTATATTAAAGGGTTAAGAGAGTATACTTAAGATGTATTTATATATTTAAACTGTGTATAATGAGAGAGAGAGAGAGAGAGAGAGAGAGAGAGAGAGAGAGAGAGAGAGAGAGAGAGAGAGAGAGAATGTGTGTGTGTGTGTGTGTGTGTGTTTTATATGTGTGTATATACAAAGTGTAATGCCTGAGTACCGGGAGCTCATACAGGCAGAGTGTGTATTAAAGAAGGTGTATTTGAAGTGTGCAGTACCTGTGTATCCGGGGCTGTTATACACCCCCCCCCCCCACCCTCCCTACCTCTAGTGTACTCAATAGTTTGACTGCAATCAATTCCTTATTTTCTGTGGTGCTGGTGGGGAGGGAAGGGTGTTGGGGAGATGAAGAGGGTGTTGGGGAGATGAGGAGGGTGTTGGGGAGATGAGGAGGGTGTTGGGGAGATGAGGGGGTGGGGAGGGTGTTGGGGAGACGAGGGGAAAGGTGAGGGGAGGGTGTTGGGGAGATGAGGAGGGTGTTGGGGAGATGAGGGTGTTGGGGAGATGAGGGGGTGGGGAGGGTGTTGGGGAGATGAGGAGGGTGTTGGGGAGATGAGGGGGTGGGGAGGGTGTTGGGGAGATGAGGGGGTGTGGAGGGTGTTGGGGAGATGAGGGGGTGGGGAGGGTGTTGGGGAGATGAGGGGGTGGGGAGGGTGTTGGGGAGATGAGGGGAAGGGAGGAAGTTGGGGGAGATGAGGGGGTGGGGAGGGAGTTGGGGAGGATGAGAGGAGGGGAAGAGGGGAGTGTAGGGTGTTGGGGAGGAAAGCGTAGGAAAGGGAGAATAAGTGTGTGATTGAAGAGGAATGTATCCCCCCCCCTTACTCTCACACACACACACACACACACACACACACACACACACACACACACACACACACGTAGGCTACATGTCGGTAAACAAGGGAGACTATCATTAGACATGGGGAACGCAGGAAGAGAAGGGACGAAGGGAAGGGAGAGAAAGAAAGAAAGGAAGGAAGGTAAGGAGGGAGGGAGGGAGGGAGAGGGGTAGGGAGGGAGGGAAGTCACAGGTATGAAACAAGAAACAAACGGAACTATACTGCTAACACTACGACAAACACAAACACAAACATTCAATTTCTCTATTTCTTATTATCAAACAAACAAACAACCTCAGTGTGTATGTGTGTGTGTGTGTGTGTACGCGTGTGTGTGTGTGTACGCGTGTGTGTGTGTGTGTGTGTGTGTGTGTGTGTGTGTGTGTACGCGTGTGTGTGTGTGTGTACGCGCGTGTGTGTGTGTTTGTTTGCTTGGTTGGTTAACGATAACATAGCCTCTGTTTGTTTATATGTTTGGTTATACTCCGATAAGCTCAAAATAATGACACACCCTCCAGCAGTAGTGTTTGTTTTAATTATACTCCAAACATATAACATTCTTCTCAGTGTTTGTTTTGTTTGTTTATTTATTTACAACTCAAACAATCAAACATTCATACAGTCTAAACACATAACATTCATCCGTTACGTGTGTGTGTGTGTGTGTGTGTGTGTGTGTGTGTGTGTGTGTGTGTTTGTCCCGGCTAGCCACAGACCACAAAAAAAAAAAAATGGCGGAATACAGAACCATCAACACACAACGCGAATATTTCATCCCGCCAAAATTATTCACACCAATCTACCTACAAACTTCGCTAATAAAAAAACCCCGCTAATTTAACTCATCAACAACGCTAATAATATTTCACCTTGTCAAAATAATTAGCCTTTAAAACTTCGCTAATATATCACCCCGCCAAAAATAATTTACCTGACCGCAAACATTAAAACTCACCCAAAAATTATATATCTTACATTGAGTCTTATTATCACCATTAACTTTGTCTAGACTCAACGCTAAATATACTGACCCGCTAAAACAATTTACACCAACAATTACTCGTAATAGCTTTAATGTTAATCCTCGCTACCATAATAATTCACTAAAGTAATCTACATAAACTTTAATTATCAAGGTAAATAAATACTGCCCAATGTAATGCTCGTTGATATAATATAATACTCGCCAATATAATGTTCGCCAATATAATATTCGCCAATAAAATACTCGCCAATATAATACTTAATATAATACTCACTACAATACTCGCCAATATAATACTTAATATAATACTCGCCAAAATAATGCTCCTTGATATAATACTCGCCAATATAATATTTATCATCTCTTATTACCATATGTCAATACAGCGAATAAATAAACTCGCCAAAATTATATCCATCAAACAAGTTACTAATTACACACAAACAGCCAAAATAACAACTCGCTTAAAATACTTTACACTAACCCGCGAAAAGGAACGCGAATATATTACCACGCGAAAATTAACTTGATATGAACTATGAGTCACTTAAATTATTAAAGTTAACTTAATAACTCGCTAAAACTTACTTAAATATACCCGGCATGAAGTCCCTTTTACCCCCACCTGCAGTGCGAATGTATCAACCCGCCAAACATTACTCCCACCTACAACGCGAATATATTAGCACACCAAACCTTTACCCCAACCAACAGTGTGAATATATCACCCCGCCAAACTTTTACCCCACTTGCAACGCGAATATATCATCCGGCCAAACTTTTACTCCCACCTACAACGCGAATATATTAGCCCACCAAACCTTTACCCCAACCGACAGTGCGAATATATCACCCCGCCAAATTTTTACCCCACTTACAACGCGAATATATCATCCGGCCAAACTTTTACTCCCACCTACAACGCGAATTTATTAGCCCACCAAACCTTTACCCACCTACAACGCTAAAATATTAAAACGCACCAAACTGGTATTCACATCATCATCACATTAAAACTCTTATATATAAACCCGTAAAAAATATACTATAAAGCTAACATATGTTCCCGCGAAACTTGGAACACATTTCACACCTTCAAAAACAAAGCACGAAGATATTAACTCGCAAAAAAAGCGATATTAATGACGTCATCAAAATCCAACACCATCGTCCAGCGCTTCTGAAAAAAAAAGACAAACAAACAAATGACCTGAATTACTCCACTCAGATCCAACGCGAAAATATTAACCAGTGGAATAAAAACGATTAATTGCCCATCAGAACAGAACGCTAACATATTAACCCGGGAATTATGGGATTAATCTAGCGTACTCACCTGTAAAATATTGGTACGAACTTAATCATCAAAACGAAACGCTAATAAATCAACCCGCGAATAAAAAAAAACACAAAATAAAATAAATTGATTAATCTACCTATCAGACTATAACGCGAATATATGAACCGGTGAAAAAAAGTTAGTAGGTAGGTAGGTAGGTACAAGGTGTCTACTAATTGCACTGTCACAACACAACGCGGAAATATTGCCCCTCGAAAAATAACAAAAGTAAACAAACACGGGTTAAAGGGCGGAAGAATTTTTGACCATCAGAATATAAAGGTTGGGTACATATACACACACAACATACACACATATACACCCACATGCACTTACACACACACACACACATACACAAAACACAGCTAAAATATAACTCTCATATATTAAGGTCAACACAAAAAGTTATAAAATGCAGCTAAAAGTTTAATTTACAACAGCAAGCTTCTCACTTACACCACGTAATACAAATTTATCGCCAAGAATAATATATGGAGGTCATTATATCTGTCTAGTCTTTTATTTTTATTTTTTTAATTAGGAAATAAAAATAATAATATTAGAACTTAGAATTAATTTATTTATTTGGAGGTAAAAATAATATTGAAACTTCGAATTATATTTTTATTTGTTGGTAAAAAAATGAAACTTAGAATTTATTTAAAATTTTCCTATCGACTGAAGGAGCTTTTGTTTTGTTCACATGAATGTTATTAATGTTGACGTCATTCATAAAAAAAAATCCAATTAATTTGTTTATTAATTTCCTTGGTATTGTGACGAGCCATAAAATAAATATAGAGATAGATTGTATATATTGTTTATGGCTCTGATGTAGGTAAACAACAACAATAAAAATACGTACAATCACAAACAAACGATCAAACAATCCTTAAAAATCACCACATACATACAAACATACAAACATACATACATACTGTACATACTGTGATATTTTTTGCATAATTTTCATTTTGGTTACACACACACACACCAGTCCACAAGTCTCTCCATCTTTATGTATATTTATCTGTCTGTCTGTCTGTCTGTCTGTCTGGGAGTCACCTAGCCAATGCTTACCTGTCGAGACTCTCCATCCCATCCCATTTTCTACCAACCCGTTTCCCCTTCTCTACCTACCCACCCTCCCTTCTTTCCCATCTCTTCCTAGCTACTCATACCCCTTCCTTGCCTAATCATATCCCCTCCCTACCCTCCCTACCTACCCATCTCACCATCCCTCCCTTACCGTCCTCCCTCCTCCCTTCTGTCTATAAATGTTTATGATAATGATTCACCCTAGGGAAGGGGAGGAGGGGCATGGGGGAGGGGGTGAGTAGGGAGGGGGGGGCAATTAAAGGAGGGGGAGAGTAGATGGAGGAAAGTGGGAAGGGAGGGAAAGGGGTTAATTAATGGAGAAGGGGGAAAAGGGAGAAAGAGAGGGAAGGGAGGAGGAGGAGGAGGAGTAATTATGGGAGAGTGAGAGGGAAAGGAAAGGGGAGAGGGAAGGCAGGAGGAGAAATAATTAAGAGTGAGAACATAGGAAGGGGGGAGAGGAAGGGGAGAAGGGGGGAGTAATTAGGGGATAGCGAGAGGGAAAGGGAGGGTGAGAGGAAAGGGAGGGAGGAAAATTACTTAGGGAGTGTCAAGAGGAGTTATATATCCTACACCTGAAGGAAGGAAGGAAGGAAGGATGAAAACCATACTACACGACACATCATACTACACGATACGACACCATACCTTACGACACGACACAATAACTTTCCTAACTAGAGAACACGACAGCTCTCTCACTACCACCTACACGACCGACCTGGCTGGTGTATAATGAAGAGCAAGACGACATGTGTGTATGTATGTATGTATGTATGCGACACACACACGACCATAAACGACAGGTATGCAACACGACAGGTTAATTATCACTCTCATACACCTGTTGTACAGTTAAACGATGATAAAACTGGTATGTCTCTTTTTGTCAGTTTTACATACATATATAATGGTCGCCCCTCTTGAATTTGTTTAAGGTGTAGAAGCTGTCGCCAACACTACAACCACACCCTGAGTTAACGACCTGCATGACCCAGTGTCAAGGAATAGTCCGAGAAGACCGGACTACTCGCCAACTGCACTGGCTAACCATTACCCCGAAACACGATCCGCAAATCGATTAACATCCAGGTCCCCAATCACTGCTGGGTAGACAGAGGCAAATGGCGTAAAGAAACTTGCCCATAGCTTCACCCTGCCCGGGGATCGAACCCGGGTCCACTCGCTTACGAGGCGAGCATGCTGACCATTACACCACATACATTCATAGGCACGCACAAAAGGGTGGGGGAGCCAAAATGACCATCTGTACTATACATAACGTGTGTATTATTACCTATATTAAACACCCCTCGCACACATACACCCCCTAACCATACACACGATGAGAGGGGGAGAGTGGGGTGAGTGGGGGGGATAAAATAACCACCTACGTATACTGTACAGCAAATGTATATAATTACGTACACACACACACACACACACACGAACCCAATACTATACAAAATGGATTGGGGGAGAGTGGGAGAGAGAGGGGAGAGAGTGTGAGAGAGAGGGGGGAGATAGAGATGAGGGAAAGGGAGGAGAGGGGAGAAGGGGGAGAGAGAGGGAAATAGATGGAAATAGGGGGAGATAGAGGGAGAGAAGGGAGATATGGGGAGAACGATGAGGATAGGGGGAGTGGAAGGGAGACAGTGGGAATGGGCGGAGTGGGAGAGGAGAGGGGGGTGTGGGAGAAGGGAAGGAGAGAGAAAGGGGAGTACGAGGAGTGGGAGAAGGGAGGGGAGATGGAAGGGGGAAGGGGGTGGAGGGAAGGGGGGAGGGGGATGGGGGTAAAATTGGCATCTATAGGAACCAGTAACGTGTATATTGCCGCCATAAAGAGAAGAGACGTGTAGAGCTGTTTGAATTATAGGTCCGCATTAGAAGGGATGATGGGGAACTGCCTCACTCCCTCCCCTCTCCCTCGATCCACACCCACAGCACACACGGGACGCCCAAAACACCTCATGCGACGCCCACAGCATATACAAGATCCACAAAACACACATACTACGCTCACAATATACATGCTACGCCCATAAAATACAAGCCATGCCCACAACACACACACGCCACGCCCACAATACACACACACCACGCCCACAATACACACACCACGCCCACAACACATACACCACGCCCACAACACATACACCACGCCCACAACACACACACCACGCCCACAACACACACACCATGCCCACAACACACACACCACGCCCACAACACAAACGTCAAGACCACAACACACGCCCCACATCCAGAACACACGCCCCACGCCCACAAAACGAAAATCGACATCCAGAGGCCGTAAAACATAGGACAGGGCTCAAGGGCCTCACACTGACATCACATAAACAAAGAGGAAAAAGAAAGACGAATTAACGACATCAATATTTCACGATAAGTCGGCAGTGTCGAATTGCAAAAAAAAAAAATCCGAGTTATTGAAAAATCCTAAAAAAGAAAAAAGAAAAACACCATAAAAAAAATATTGGTTTGAGAATTCGAAATTTAAATTAGGAAAAAATTGTGTTTCAACAGTATTAATTTTTTTTAAAGATATAAATAAACTACATTTTTCCAGTCCAATTTCCCCCCCCCCCCCCCCCCCCCCCCCCCCGGCTATCAATTTCTAAAAAGTTACAATCAGATGGCGGCGATTCACCCACCAGTTCTTGACGTATCACAACAAAAATATCTCCATTCATTTATATATTTTTTTTCATTTATTATTATTTTTTGTACCAACGATAGAAGCCAAACTATGTAAAAAAAAATATATATATACACATTACAAGGGATGTATGTGTGTATGTATGTCAAGGTGTGCCGGAGCGGTTCATTTATTTAGGTTGACCAGGTAACCAGCAGGTAGATAAAAGGTGGTGGGGGGGGGGGGTGACATACAAGTACTGTGTATAGAGTGAATAAGATATGTATTGAGGAAACTAGGTGATGTAACGTGTGTGTATAGCAGCCAAGGGTAAATAGTTACTACTACTACTACTACTACTACTACTACTACTTCAACTACTACTACTACTAAATGGTAAGTAGATACGAGTGTGTATGAGGTGTTGTTTGTGTGTGTGTGTGTATGTATGTGTGTATGTGTGTGTGTGTGTGTGTGTGTATGTGTGTGTGTGTGTATGTGTGTGTGTGTGTGAGGGAGATAGGGAGTGTATATATTGTGTGTGACTTTAAGTGTATATCGTGGTGAATTAATGTACAGTGTGTAAACTAAACAGGTGTATTTTTGTTTACAGATTGTGTATGTATAGTTGTGACTAGTTTGAATGTATTAGTGGGTATATTTATGAAGTATACATATACATAAGATTGTATATGTTTATGTATACAGTCAGGTACGTATAATTATGTGTATGCCTTATGTATACTTGGCAAACAATGATACAAGTATGAGTGTATATACAGGCATCAGGCGTGTATAATCGAAGGTAATATATGTATAAAAAGTTGTATGTTCATATGTATAATCACAATGCCTTGGTGTATGAGATAGACGTTTGTATACATAACCTGTATACTTCACCTGTATATTCGCGACTAATGTTAGGGTTATTTAGGGACGTCTGTATGGGTGTATATCATGACACCACTTCGGCCATACACATTAGGGAAGAGAGAATAATACTAATGGGTAAAAAATGAGGGTAGGAAGAGTAGGGGAAGGTGGATAATGGATTGGATGGCTGGATAGTTGAACGAATGAATAGATAGATATATAGAAAGATGCGGCATACACGAATACACCAGGAGGAGAGGGCAGTGGTCGCCAACCCTCAGATGTAAGTTGAATATATCACCTCTCCCATCTGGGTTAATTTCATACAAACTCTACCATACAACTATACACCAGGGGCCAGCATACAACTAAACACCAACATACTGGCCCATACACACGTGTTTATCTAGGCGCAGTGGGTCTATAGAGTTATATAGGCGTATATCGCGTTAACGGCGCGATATTACGCACATAAGAGTGTTGTTAATGGACACTGGTGACCCGGAGTGGCGATATATGGGCGATGAACAGCGATACGTGACGACTGACAGTGATATATGGCGATGGGTAGCGATATATGGCGATGGGTAGCGATATATGGCGATGGGTAGCGATATATGGCAATGGGTAGCGATATATGGGCGATGGGTAGCGATATATGGGCGATGGGTAGCGATATATGGAGATGGGTAGCGATAGATAACGATGGGTAGCGATATACGGCGATACGTTACAACACAGCGATCAATAGAACCCAACAAAACAACGGGGAAAAACATTTGAAGTTCAATTTCAATAACGGTTAAAAACGATTCGAATCCCATAACGGATATAACGGAAATTCCAGCTAACGGTAAAAAAAGTTGTATTCCAATTCACTGTTACAACACAAACGCCAATTAATGCTTAAAACGGAAATTCCCAAAACACAAACTTTTAACAAATGGAAAATATTCAAACAAGTAACGAATTAAATAACAGAAACTTTACAACACATTAACGCACAAATAAAAAAAAACCGGATTTAATAACGACTTCAAACGGAACAAATGGATGACATTACCAAGAGAAAATCCCACCACAATAACCGTTATAAACAAGACAATTCCAACAGAAATAACGGTTAAAACAGACAGGCCAAGCAACAGACATACAGTAAACAGAAGATCTAAACAATGTAGAAACATTACAACAAACAACGGCAGAAGTGGACAATGAAAACACATAATAAAGATGGAGATAAAATAAGCAACAGAAGATGAGAGAGAGAGAGAGAGAGAGAGAGAGAGAGAGAGAGAGAGAGAGAGAGATCTGTCGGGAGGAATTCACTTCAGAATGCAATTACGCGGGAAAATAAGGCGGGAAAATAAACGCGGGAAAATTAAGAATAACATCATTATTATTCGATGATTTCACCGGGACGATGACCATCCTCTTAGGACACACACACATACACACATAAACTCATGAATACAGACACACACACACATAAATGCATGAATACACGGCAGCCAGCATACATGACCCCATCTACACAATATGACAAGAGCACACAGGCCTTCATACATACATGCATACACGCATACATACATATAAACATACATACATGCATGCATAACACGACACGGCACCTATGAAGCCATACATACATACATACAGAACCCATTTCCCTGGCGGCAATATACGAGACACACACACACACACACACACACGCACACACACGGGTAATTCCTCCCTCAACTCTCCCTTTACTGTACAAACTACACACCAATTCTCTCACACTCGCTGGGTGGAGGTGAGTGGGTGTAGTGAAGGTGTAGTGAGTGGGTGTAGTGAAGGTGTAGTGAGTGGGTGTAGTGGAGGTGTAGTGAGTGAGTGTAGTGGAGGTGTAGTGAGTGGCTGTAGTGGAGGTGTAGTGAGTGGCTGTAGTGAAGGTGTAGTGAGTGAGTGTAGTGGAGGTGTAGTGAGTGTAGTGGAGATGTAGTGAGTGAGTGAAGTGGAGGTGTAGTGAATGGCTGTAGTGAAGGTGTAGTGAGTGTAGTGGAGGTGTAGTGAGTGAGTGTAGTGGAGGTGTAGTGAGTGAGTGCAGTGGAGGTGTAGTGAGTGAGTGTAGTGGAGGTGTAGTGAGTGAGTGTAGTGGAGGTGTAGTGAGTGGCTGTAGTGAAGGTGTAGTGAGTGTAGTGGAGGTGTAGTGAGTGAGTGTAGTGGAGGTGTAGTGAGTGAGTGTAGTGGAGGTGTAGTGAGTGAGTGTAGTGGAGGTGTAGTGAGTGGCTGTAGTGAAGGTGTAGTGAGTGAGTGTAGTGGAGGTGTAGTGAGTGAGTGTAGTGGAGGTGTAGTGAGTGGCTGTAGTGAAGGTGTAGTGAGTGAGTGTAGTGGAGGTGTAGTGAGTGGCTGTAGTGAAGGTGTAGTGAGTGAGTGTAGTGGAGGTGTAGTGAAGGAATTTAGTGGAGGTGTATCGTCTGCCTGTGAGCTATGTACGTGTACTCATAATAAGCAAGGGTGTAAAGCGTGTGCACAAATGTTGTGTACGTAGAACCATGACTGCTTTGTGCACACAATGGTGACTGTATTGCGTACATTTAGCCGTGACCAAAACGTGTACATATCCGTGACTGTATTATGTGCACATAACAGTGACTGTAAAATGTGCCCGTATTTTCAACCATTTACAAGCCTTCTAGGTATTAGGGCGAGCAGAACATTGACCAATCATAAACCTCCATGGTCATGGCGAAAACATACTATTAACCAATCACAAGCCTCCGTGGCTCGGGGCAAGAATATCCTTGACCAATCACAAGCCTCCGCGGTCCTATAGTGAGAAGACTTTTGACCAATCAGCGATGCGCGAGCCAGTGATTAAGAAAGGTTTACTAGCTGAAGCCACGTATAATAGACGCCATAATGTTCAGAGTTTTATCGAAATATCAATGCCAATTAAGGCACTTTTACCACCCCCCCCACCCCCTCCCTCCCCCATCTTCTCCTCCCACCCCGCTGCTGCGTCTGTCGTCGTTACAGGATTAACCGCCGTAACGGTCGCTCTACGTAACGGCCAACAACTGCCGTTACCACCAATATGTTACGTCACGTCACGTCGGAACTTGCGGTGGCTCCCAGACAACCGTGACGTTATGTGTGTGTGTGTGTGTGTGTGTGTGTGTCGCGGACTGTAACGCATCAAGATGACTTTTATCTTTTCCTGTCTGTATCTCTGCCTTTCTGTCTATCTCTGTCTACCTCTATGTCTCTGCTTGCCTCTCTCTCTCTAGCTGTCTCTTTCTCCCTGTCTGTCTCTCTCTCTCTCTCTCTCTCTCTCTTCACCTAACACTCCCAGTATGGCATTAAAACACACTAACTACAACAACAACAACAAAAACAACAACAACAACGACACTTTTTTTTGTGGAGACCAAACTCGAAGACGATTCTCAAGTATGTATGTATGTATGTATGTATATATGTATGTATGAAAGAGTATGTATGTATGGAGACCGATATAATTACCCAGCCCACGTCACCACGATGGAAGATGACAAGGAAACCATCGATTTAACAGCACTTACCTAACTACCTGGTGATGCTGCTTAATAATTCAACCCTCAATTCAAATTAACGATCGTAACCCCGTGATTACCTGACCAAGAGGGAGGGAGAGGTAGAGGGGGAGTAGGGAATAGAGGGAAGGATAGGGAGTAGGGAGAGGGAAGGAAGGAAGGAAGGAGGGAGGGAGGGAAGGAGGGATAAATAATGGACCTGTATTACAATGGGATGGATATTGAGGTACTGGACATATTGAGTACCCAGTCATATTGAGTTCCCAGACATACTGAGGTCCAAACATATTGAGTTACTTAGACATAAAGCCATTCTGAGACCCTCTTAAAATGCATTCTTAGACTAAAAACTTCAAGCAATGCCAACTTGAGCATTCAGAAGCTCCCAGCATTCCTCTACACCATTCCACAGTGACACAACTTATAATGGTACCAGCGCCAGACGAACGTGCGCCCGCCTCCCGTGTTGTTGTTGTTTTATACAGGAATAATATGGCGTTTACACAAAGGCGGTGGGCGAAGGTTCTGACGTAATTTGGCCTGTTTTATCGGGGCGGAATTAGCCAACCGGGCGAGATTTAAGACAGCCAGGTGGGAGTTGGTCTCTCTCTCTCTCTCTCTCTCTCTCTCTCTCTCTCTCTCTCTCTCTCTCATTTGACTCCCTTTCTTTATTTCTTTCTTTCTCATTCTACTTTTAACCTCTTATCTCCCTCTCTTTTTTTCTTTCCTATACAATATCTCATTTATTTTTCTCTCTTTCTCTCTTCTTTCTCATTCTACCTTGCCCCCCCCCCCCCTCTCTCAGGTGGTGGAGTATCGACACGATAATTGCAGGGTGGGAGTGGCCGGCCAGAGTTATACCTGGAATTACCTGGCCTCAACATCAAGCACAGGTGAGACACGGCCTGGACTTTACGGACCGTCCAGGTAAATTAGAATTCGGACTTTACGGGCCGTGCAGGTTAATTAATGTCGGACTTTACGGACGTGCAGGTAAATTAGAAATCGGACTTTACGGACTTTTGACTTGACACTGACACACACACACACTAGACACAACCTATCTCAGACTTTGGTAAGTTCAATTAAAAACCTTCGAAATTTACGGACTTAAAAGGTAAATTTAGACTTTGGACTCAATAGACTTGCACTATTGGCCAAACTGTTATTGATGACCCCTTAATGCCCGGGGCGAGAGCAATAGAAGTACGTTATTAGACTTACTTATAACTACTACTAAATACCACTTAAGTCACTATTAATGTTCCCTTTAATTCCTTCCCCGTTAATACACTTAGGGGGAGGGGGGAGGGAGGTGGAGGTGTTGCCAGTTATTGATGTTGGCTTTATTGACAACACTTGCTGTAGTAAATATAAGTGCACTAACATACTTACAAATACTACTAAAGGTTACTTAGACCATTGTGTGAACGTCGGGTTTATGCGTCGAGTGGATATTGACGTTGGTGCTTAATGAAGAGAATAATATTAGTTTAAAATTAATACTACTTAACACTTATCACTCCGAGGGGGTTTACTTATGGATGGAAGTTATTTAAATGTACTTGACAAAATTACTTATAAACTGTTATTAAAAGTTATTTATTTTACTTCTGATGGTTATTGGTTATTATTTTATGAGTACTGTGTGTTTATTAAGGTAAATTAACCCCTTGAGTACGCTGACTTAACCCCTTGAGTACAACGATAACTTAATCTATCTATCTATGTTATTGTTTCCGACTGTGTGCCTGAGTGTGAGGGTGAGTGAAGGGTCAGTGTGAGGGGTCAGAGTGAAGGGTCAGTGTGAAGGGTCAGTGTGAAGGGTCAGTGTGAAGGGTCAGTGTGAGGGGTCAGAGTGAAGGGTCAGAGTGAAGGGTCAGTGTGAAGGGTCAATGTGAGGGGTCAGTGTGAAGGGTCAGTGTGAGGGGTCAGGGTGAGGGGTCAGCGTGAGGGGTCATCGTGAGGGGTCAGGGTGAGAGTGAAGGGTCAGCGTGAGGGGTCAGGGTGAGAGTGAAGGGTCAGCGTGAGGGGTCAGGGTGAGAGTGACGGGTCAGCGTGAGGGGTCAGGGTGAGTGAAGGGTCAGCGTGAGAGTGACGGGTCAGCGTGAGGGGTCAGGGTGAGAGTGAAGGGTCGGCGTGAAGGAGTCAGTGTAAAGGGTCAGTGTGAGGGGTCAGCGTGAAGGGTCAGTGTGAGGGGTCAGGGTGAGAGTGAAGGGTCAGCGTGAAGAGTAGTTGAAAGTCACCCCTCCTCCCCTCTCGTTACTCTCGATCACTCACTAACTACACCAGGTAACAGCCAATTAGAACACTCGAGTGGTTTACAACTAACCTCGCCATTCACTGAGGTAGGGGAGGGAGAGAATGGGATGGGAGAAGAGGTGAGGGATGAGGAGGAGAGGTGAGGAATGGGAAGTGAAGAGAGAGAGAGAGAGAGAGAGAGAGTTGCAGAAGACAAGCGAGCCTTTGCCTGGCGAAGCTTCCACACACACATTACAGCAAGGTGGGAATATACTTTACGCCAGGCACTGATAACTGCTCGACCGGGCGTTGGATCAACCACCAGGGTCAGAGCGTGTATTTCAGAGTGACGTCACAGTATGAATCAGTATGATAAGACACATGACGTCACAGTACGATGGTATAGTCAGGTATGGCTTAGTATGATTCAGTATGATTTAGTATACGGTCACATCACAGTACAAGTATGATAAGAGAAATATGTATAACTAAGTATGATTCAACAAGACTATAATACTCATCTACAGTATGATACCAACCACACGTATGATAGAGTATGAATCAGCAAGACACCCTCAGTATGATACCAACCACACGTATGATATAAAACAAGTATGGTATAAACTCACGGTGTTGACAAGTGAAATTTATTTATTTATTAAAAACAAAACAACATCGAACAAATAACAAGTGACGCCACCAATCACTCATTTTTTTTACGGGGTATTATTTAAGCGTTATTGAACCGTTATTTTTATATTAATTACATCAATCACCAACACACACGGTGGGGGGGGGGGGGTTGTCTCGTCCACTAAACTCCCAAACACTTTATTGAATGATTTGTTTTTATACCAGAAATAACCAAGATTTTTATCCAGACAGACAGACAGACAGACAGACATTCTCAAAGAACTCTACTAATACATTACCTATTTTATTTTACTTATTGCGTATAATTTTATTCATTTTATTACCTTATTGTATTTTAATTCTACACATACACCAGAATCTAGTCTTTTATTATACATTATATTCTTATTCACTTTATTACGGTATTGTTATTATTTTATTTTTTTTTCATTATGTAAAGTTTTTATTCATTTTCTTTCTTATCTGAGTTTCTTTATCATTCTATCTATCCTGATTTTATTCATTGTAAATATATTCTCTCTCTCTCTCTCTCTCTCTCCTCGTTTATGGAATCAAGTGGAGTGTGGTCGTCTCCTTAGGTCAGGTCGGGTCGGGTGGTTTTCCTCGCTACACAAAACAACATCACAAATACAGTGTAGGTCCATTAATGCCCGACACACAATACAGACACACACAGACACAGACACAGACACAGACACACAATAGCCCGGATCACTGAAGAGCTGAAGGGGATACACCAGCACATTCTCAAAGGCTCCTACGTGAAATATTTCCCCTTATATAACTGGGATTGTGAGAAAGCTACCCACTGATTCACTTATGATAAAAATACAGATTCTCAAAAGTTCCTATGTTAAATCCTGTTTTCTCCTTTCAATGACGACTTTAAGAGTGCATCAACAGGAACACTTAAGCTAGATTCTCAAAAGATATTACGTTAATTAATATCAAGTAGCTGTAAACGCGAGAACACATCCAACTGATTCACTTAAGCTACAAGACAAAGATGGATTCTCAAAGTTTCCTACGCTAAAAGTTTCCCTTAAGTTTCCTGTATACAATTTCGATGTTATTTTGGTATAGTTAACTTTGTGGTGCCAGAGTTAAGTCGACGAGTTACAGACACGTTCTCACATCTCCATTTATGACAGTAAAGCTTATTGTCACAGCTTAAACAACTCAGCTTACTGTCGCAGCTTAAATAGAGCCATGGAACGTGATACTCTCAAGAGATCTCCAGCTAGGATGAAAATTTAACCTAAGAGCCTTCCGACTATCCAGCTTATTGCCCCGAGCTTAAACAATCCAGCTTACTGTCGCAGCTTAAGTGAGACTGTTAGATGTGTTCTCACTTTCCTGACTTGTTCTATATACTGTGTTTAAGAGATGCTGAGTTAGGTTAGGTTAAGTTAGGTTAGGTTAGGTTAGGTTAGGTGGCTGGATGGGTACAACACTCGCCACCTGTCCTAAGGTTCTCACCCAAGACAACTCCCCCCCCCCCCCCAGCTGAGGACGTGAAGGCGGTCGAGTGTAGTATGCAGTGTGCTGTATCCACATTGCTCCTAAAGGCCAACTAATGCCTATGGGATCCACTTTCACATTTCACCTGCAAGTGGAATTAGGTGTGTGTGTGTGTGTGTGTGTGTGTGTGTGTGTGTGTGTGTGTGTGTGTGTTGCACGATTTACTATTATTGGAAGGAGAATATAGAATTGCTCATTTGCATATGCCGGTAGATCGCGTTATGTAGGTGTGTGTGTGTGCTTTGTATGAATGTGTGTATATAACTGTGTGTGTGTGTGTGTGTGTCCTGGCACCGCCGGCTGTAAGTGTTGGTCATACATACATACATACATACATAATGGATGCCCCTCGTGTAACGAGGATGGCCGGCCCAAGGGCCACCTAGGCGTGAATTTGTTTAAGGTGTAGAAGGTGTCACCAACACAACAACCACACCCTGAATTAACGAGTTGCAAGACCCAGTGTCAAGGAATAGTCCGAGAAGACCGGACAACTCGCCAACTGCACTGGCTAATCATTACCCCGGAACACGATCCGCAAATCGATTAACATCCAGGTCCCCAATTACTGCTGGGTAGACAGGGGCAAATGGCGTAAAGAAACTTGCCCATAGTTTCACCCTGCCCGGGGATCGAACCCGGGTCAGCTCGCTTGCGAGGCGAGTATACAGACATACATACCTGTACATGGTGTTCAGAATGGATTTTCATTAATAAGAGAGTAACAAAGACCAGTAGGTGGGTATAGTGAACAGGACTGTGTGGGCGGGGAGACGTAGGTGGGGGATTGACTGACGGTCCATAACCACTGGCTGACGGTACATAACCACTGGCTGACGGTACATAACCACTGGCTGACGGTCCATAACCACTGGCTGACGGTACATAACCACTGGCTGACGGTACATAACCACTGGCTGACGGTACATAACCACTGGCTGACGGTACATAACACCGCCGCCGTCAGCTTCAACTTGTCTGCTAAATATAGATCACAACATCCGATGTCTTGAAAACTTTAAACATTGAGGTGTCTGGCTGGCTGTAGCGTGTCTGGCTGTTGTGTCTGGCTGGCTGTAGCGTGTGTGTAGTGTCTGGCTGGCTGTAGCGTGTCTGGCTGTAGTGTCTGGCTGGCTGTAGCGTGTGTGTAGTGTCTGGCTGGCTGTAGCGTGTGTGTAGTGTCTGGCTGTAGTGTCTGGCTGGCTGTAGCGTGTGTGTAGTGTCTGGCTGTAGTGTCTGGCTGGCTGTAGCGTGTGTGTAGTGTCTGGCTGGCTGTAGCGTGTGTGTAGTGTCTGGCTGTAGTGTCTGGCTGGCTGTAGCGTGTGTGTAGTGTCTGGCTGGCTGTAGCGTGTGTGTAGTGTCTGGCTGTAGTGTCTGGCTGGCTGTAGCGTGTGTGTAGTGTCTGGCTGTAGTGTCTGGCTGGCTGTAGCGTGTGTGTAGTGTCTGGCTGTAGTGTCTAGCTGTAGTGCCTGTCTGTCTGCCTGAAGTGCCATCCTGTCTCCCTGTGGTGCCTGCCTGCCTGTCTGCCTGCAGTGCCAGCCTGTCTCCCTGTGGTGCCTGCCTGCCTGTCTGCAGTGCCAGCCTGTCTCTCTGTGGTTCCTGCCTGTCTGCCTGTAGTGCCTGCCTGTCTCCCTGTAGTGCCTGCCTGCCTGTCTGTCTGTAGTGCCTGCCGCCCTCCATGACCTGCCCACATACCACCAAGCCAATGTTCTGCCCGCCAGCCTGCATTCCTCTCGAGCATGCATCCCCCTTCCCCTCAAGCCTACCCCGGCCTGCATACTCCAGGCCTGCATTCCTGCATGCCTCTGGGCAACTCGTTAACCTGCCCCTCCCCCATCGTGGGTACTGACGACCTTCACTGTGTGGTAAGAGAATGGGGAATGGGGGGACGGGGTGGGGATGGGGGCGGGGTGGGGATGGGGGGGGGGAGGATGAGGGGATGGAGGATGAGGGTGTAGGGAGGTTGGATGGCTCCCGGTAGATAGAAGGATGGCAGTGGAAGATAGACAGATAGATAGATAGATAAAATATTCAATAAATAAAAAATCATAAGACAAGCAAAATAATTAAGTTAAGGTATGTTTTTTGAAAGTAAATATGTAAATAAAACTACACATTGAAAGTACACATTGGAGGGGGTAATGTGTGAGCCTCTCAGAACAGTATCAACTTCTGCTCACAAACTCCCCATGTCAATATTTTTCATTACATGTAATGGAAAAATAGATGAGGTGTTACAGCTAAAAAAACGAAGAGTAGATTGCACAATTTGTTTTTTGTTTTTATGGCTTAAAACAGTAATTTAATTAATTATTTTAACTTTCACATGAGCTTGCACACACACACACACACACACACACACACACACACACATTGTAACTTAACCAACCACAATTACTACACAAAACACTCACAAACACAAAAATAACCACAACCAAACAGGAAAAAACAAACATATAAATACACAAACATAATAGAAAAACACAAGGAAAAACACACATAAAAAAGACTAAACACAGGATAAAACATCACCATATTGTACAAAAGGTCAACCCAAGAGCGAGGGAAAGACGCTGGCTGCTCGGGACAAGTGAAGGGAGTAAAGTCACCAGTGTCCGAATTCCGCTGTGGATGGCAAGTGAAGGACAAGGAACGACTGAGAAAGGTTGGGAAGGATGTGGTGAAGATCCACTAGAGATGTGTAGGGAAGGGTAATCCAGGAATCAAGAGATGTGCATGAAAATAACAAATAGTATGGGGGGGGGGGGGTGATAGGAAGGCTGTGTTTTTTTGTAGTAGTAGTAGTAGTAGTAGTAGTAGTAGTAGTAGTAGTAGTAGTAGTGTCATTATTATTCTCACTACTCCACTTACGAAGACTATTATAAAATACTCACACTACTATTACCGTACTACTACTATTACTACTCTACTTCTACTCCACTACTCCGACTACAACAACAACTAACACTAGTACTAACTAATACTACTACTACTTACCATCATTATCAAGGAGACCACCAGGGTTGCACAAGAGGCGGGGTCACCGTGTGTGTATCCCCGGGCACAGCCACTGATTGATAATACTAATTTTTCAGAGGAGGCGCCCACCACCAATAGCCGCCTTCCTAGCTCCCACCACCACCACCAATAGCCGCCTTCCTAGCTCCCACCACCACCACCAATAGCCACCTTCCTAGCTCCCACCACCACCACCACCACCACCAATAGTCGCCTTCCTAACTCCCACCACCACCACCACCAATAGCCGCCTTCCTAGCTCCCAGCACCACTACCGCCCTCCTAGCTCCCAACATCACCACTACCAGCACCCAGCCGCCTTCCTAGCTCCCAGCACCACCACCATCACGACTAGCCGCCCTCCTAGTTCCCAGCATAACCAGCAATCCGCCGCCCTCCTATCTTTCTGCTCTACTCCCAGAAACAACCAGCAGCAGTACTTGCAGTAACAAGAGCAGCGGCAGTTAGCGTCAGCAGGAGGAACGCCACGGCAGTTAGCGTCAGCAGGAGTAACGCCACGGCAATTAGCGTCAGCAGGAGTAACGCCAAGGCAGTTAGCATCAGCAGGAGTAACGCCACGGCAGTTAGAGTCAGCAAGAGTAACGCCACGGCAGTTAGCGTCAGCAGGAGTAACGCCACGGCAGTTAGCGTCAGCAGGAGTAACGCCACGGCAGTTAGCGTCAGCAGGAGTAACGCCACGGCAGTTAGAGTCAGCAGGAGTAACGCCAACACAAAACGGGAAGGTTGACAGCACTAGTCGGGAGACGGAGGGCCATTGACAGAGTAACAGCACCTGCACCCATATCAGCAACAGCAGTGACAGCAGTAAATCTCACTGGTAATAGAGACCATTACCTCTTCCCCTTACCTCGTCTGTGTACCCTTCCCCCTCCCCTCCCCTCCCCTTCCCCCTCCAACGCCTCCACACTCCTCTCTCTCCCCTTACCACCCTCACCCCTTCATCTCCCCACCAACGCCTCCACACTCCTCTCTCTCCCCTTACCACCCTCACCCCTTCATCTCCCCACCAACGCCTCCACACTCCTCTCTCTCCCCAAACCACCCTCACCCCTTCATCTCCCCACCAACGCCTCCATACTCCTCTCTCTCCCCTTACCACCCTCACCCCTCCATCTCCCCACCAACGCCTCCACACTCCTCTCTCTCCCCTTACCACCCTCACCCCTTCAACTCCCCACACATTATGTAGACTCACATTAACACAGCACTTCCAGCCCTCCTACAGGCAGTATCAAAAGCACCAACACTGTACATGGTTCAGGTGATGTTATTTTCAGTCACTCTGTTATGTAAGTGTTCAAGAGGTCCCATGATGGCAGTGTGTTGGGGAGAGATAAGGATAGTGTTTAATCAGCCGAGAGGACGCATAGGACGAGTCTGGGGTGCACAATAAACTATCTGATGTCTGAGGTTAAAAATAATAATAATTTCTCCAGAGACTCCCCCCTCCCCCTCTCCTTCACCCACCTCTCCTTCACCTCCTCCACCCACCTCTCCTTCTCCTCCACCTCCTCCACATACCCCTACGACCTACACCACACATCCCTCCCTCCCCTCCACATACCCCCTCTCTCCTCCACACACCTCCCCCTCCCTACCAACCCCTACACACAGAGCCTCTTCACCCCCCCCTACCCCAACACACACACTGGCCTTTGATGTCGCGACAACACCTCTCTCGCCCAGCTGCCTTAATTACCCCGACAGGTGAGCAGTCCACCTCTGAAACATGACCACCAACGCTGTTTCAGTCGTCGTGGCAACATTTCAGTCACCATAGCAACATTCTAGTCAACGTTCTAGTCGTCATGACAACGTTTCAGAAGTAGCAGTAACGTTTAAGTGGTGGTAGAGGTAACGTTTCAGCCATGGCAACACTTCAATCGCCATGGCAACGGTTCCAGTCGTCATACACAGCATTTCACTCGACATGGAAATATTGTAATCGTCGTGGCAAAGCTCCAGTGATATAACAATGTTTCAGTTGGCAAGGTAATGTCTGAAGCTGTAATAGAAGGCTGGAGCCCCTGAGAGAGAGAGAGAGAGAGAGAGAGAGAGAGAGAGAGAGAGAGAGAGAGAGAGAGAGAGAGCTCCTTCACCAGGCTCTACAACACACAACACCAACTTTTTAATATCTCCGCAGCTGATGGCTCTTGTCTGTACCCCAAATATATATTTTTTTTAACACAACAAGAACATCGTCGGACATATACACAAAAACTCGTCTGTTTAACATCACTCAGGTACACCTCAAAAAAAACAACAACCCTAACCTAACCGCACGATGACAAAGACATAAAACAAAGAAAACGAAGACACAACGACACGAAGACAAAGACAACGAGGAAAAACAACAAAGGAAACAATGAAAACATAGACACAACACAAAAACAAAACACGACACAGGAAAATAAAGACACACAACGATAACAAAGACACGAAAACAAATACACAACGATACACACACACGCCACCACGACAACAACACCGAGGCTGTACGTATCTATAGCTCATAGTTTCCCTGGTGAACAGACACACAGACAGACGGGGTAATTAAATGCTTCAGGCAGCCAGAGGAACACATAAAGCGCCTCCGACAACACTTACACAGCGACACCCTCAACACCTGTACCCAGACAAACGTTCACCACACCCAAGAAACACACACACACACACACACAGAGCGTCTCCCTCAACAGGACATCAGCTGATCAATGTAAACAAGTAAACGTTTCAGCCGCCACTCACGGACTAAGTTTATGGGGTTAGGTTAGGTTAGGTCCAAATCAAACGTCCTACATACGTTTATGGGTAGAGGTTAGGTTAGGTTATGAGTAGAGGTTCTCGTCTACGTCCAAAGAAACGTTTTACATATACATAAAAACAAACGTTTCCAAAATCCCATATGTTGAAGTCACTCAGATGAATCACCACTTCAATAACATGGTGAAATAACAAGCCAGACGTCACCAACATGAGTATAACAAGAGGAAACAAATCACCAGGACGTCACTAATAAACGCTCAAGGAAGTAGCGTGAGGAGGGGAGGAGAAGGGGGTGAGGGAGAGGGGAGGGGGGTGAGGGTGAGAGGTGGGGGGGGGGGAAACATCTCCATCTCGTTCTCCAACACCTTTTCTCTCTCTCTTTCCGGTGAGTTTGACGCTCGATACATCGCCTCTTATCTTGCTTTACAACCATTTTATACCCAGTTTGTCCTCCCTCTGCTCATTTGCATATTGAATCAATTCCTAGGCTTTATTCCCGACCGACAGTGGATGGCTTATTCACTCGTGTGTGTGTGTGTGTGGAAATAGTGCGCGCACACACACACACACACACACACACACACACACACACACACACACACACACACACACACACACAGCCTCTCAACTTGAAGAAAGAATAAACAATGGGAACGAGACACTCAACCACAGCTGAGTAGGAGGATGCACTCAACAACTGGACAGGAGGATGCACTCAACAGCAGGTGGATACACTCAACAAGTAGAGACAGGAGGATGCACTCAACAACTAGATAGGGGGATGCACTCAACAGCAGGTGGATACACTCAACAAGTAGAGACAGGAGGATGCACTCAACAACTAGACAGAGGGATGCACTCAACAGCAGGTGGATACACTCAACAAGTAGACAGGAGGATGCACTCAATAACTAGACAGAGGGATGCACTCAACAGCAGGTGGATACACTCAACAAGTAGACAGGAGGATGCACTCAACAACTAGACAGGGGGATGCACTCAACAGCAGGTGGATACACTCAACAAGTAGACAGGAGGATACACTCAATAACTAGACAGGGGGATGCACTCAACAGTAGGTGGATACACTCAACAACTAGACAGGGGGATGCACTCAACAAATAGACAGGTGGATGCACTGAACTAGACAGGAGGATACACTCCAAAACAGGTGAATAAACTCAACAACTAGACAGAAGGATACACTCAGCGGCCCAGGTGAGTGCATGTGTCTATTTCTGGACATACACTTGGCACTTTTTTCTTAACCTTCTCTGTATTCATTGAGAAATTTTCCTCTGTGTTTCTGAACATTTATTCAGCATTTTGTTCACCTTGCCAGACATGTGCTGAACTTTTCACGAACGCTTATGAACATTTAACCAGAATTTGCAAGCATTATTAGACAAAGATTCAGCATTTACATTATGGCAGTATTTACATTTACAATTTAAGTCTTATTGATACTGAAAATATAACCCACTTTTTTTAGGTCACTACCGAAAATGTGACCCACGTTTTAAAGAACCTATGAAAATGTGACCCACGTTTTAAAGTACCTATGAAAATGTGACCCACTTTTTTAACCTGTTACTAAAAATATGACCCACTTTTAAAGGATACAACTTAAAAAAAATCCAAATTACGACAAAACACCTAAAAAAAAATATTCCTCCAACCAATATCTCCATCCAGAGTCTAAATCCCCCCCCCCCTCCTCCCCCCACGTCTTCAGGATAACTTCTAGATATATGCATTAATCCTCGCTCACTAATCCGGCGATAAATCCACAGACAAATACTTAACCGGATTACTGGTGGTTGGCCGGCGTGGGGGAAGCTGGTGGCTGCTGCATCGTGGATTGATTTAATTATTCATGAAGGTGATTTAGGTAATTTCTTGAGTCTAAATCACTTATTAAATAATTGAATATAAAATAAATTAAAGCTTCCTGTGTATGTATGTATGTATGTATGTATGTATGTATGTATGTATGTAATATGTATCCATGTATGTATGTGTGCATAACTACCTAAAAATAGCAATAGCACCTTGACAGCAATAGGAGAAAAACGAAAAAGATAAAAAAAACAATAACAACAACAAAACAACAAAAACAACAAAACAATAACAACAACAAAACAACAAAACAAAAAACAATAACAAAACAAAAACAATAACAGAAACAGCACTAACACAGACACAGACAGGCGAAACAGTTTTAGACAGCATCGAGACGGAAGAACAGCAACAGCGGGTCAGGACAGCAGCCACTGGAACAGCAGCAAACGCGGGTAAAAACAGCAGTAACAGCACTCGACAGGGAAGCCGGGCCAGAAGGTTGAGACAGAAACGACAGTACGAGACAGTAACAGCTCTAGATAAATGGGGACAGTAATGGGTGGGTGACAGAAGGCGTGGATGACAAGGCGTGGATGACAAGGCGTGGATGACAAGGCGTGGGTGACAAGGCGCGGGTGACGGAGGGCGCGGGTCTCGAGGGTGGTGTGAAAAACTAGAGTTGGACACAGGGGGACGGCGAGGCGTGTACTGGAGACTAATGCAGCTATCCTTCACACACACACACACACACACACGAGAGGCTGGAGGACCTGTCAACGGTGTGGAGAGCTGACAGATGGTTACAGTGTGACGTAAAATAGCAATTGTTTGCCTTCTCATTGGGAAAGACTCACAGTAGCGTCGGCGTTAACTACAAAAATATAACCCACTACACTGACATCATCTGCACTACCCTGACATCATCTGCACTACCCTGACATCATCTGAACTACCCTGACATCCTCTGCACTACCCTGACATCCTCTGCACTACCCTGATATCCTCTGTACTACCCTGACATCCTCTGCACTACGGGGACAAAGGTGACGTCAATGTACTCAGAGGGTAAGATCTGAGTGAGTGTCGGAGTTGTATTGTCTTCATATAAGCGTCTACCTCGTTATGTGTGTGTGTGTGTGTGCCTGAGTCTGACAACACCCTAGCCGGCCCTCACAGAGCTTGTTACAGTTTCATGATAATATCGAAGCAATCTCGAGCGACTTAAATGGCCAATCAGAAGTGTTTCCACATCCCTGAGTTGGAGGAAATATGGGAATACTTTTTTGTGGCAGTTTAAGTAAGGCAGTTAGAGCCGTTCTCACTGAAGAGAGTTAAAGTACAACCCATGAGCCCTGAGAATCCATCATTGTGTCGTAGTTTATGTTAGTCAGTTTGACGTGTTCTCATATCACCCGCTACAATGAATATTTAAAGCACGACCCTTTGAGGATCTGTCTTTGTGACGCAGCTTATGTGAGCTAGTTAGATGGCGTTCTCACATAACCTGTTCGGATGGAAATTTAACGTAGGAACCTTTGAGAATTCGGGCGCCGCCTTTGATCTCCCGTAAACAAAAGCCAAGTGACTTTGATCTGCCGCTCAACAAGGTGTTGGGCGCCGCCTTTGTGCACCGGGGCCGCCCAACTTCTACTGACGCCTTAATAAACAAACACTCATTTCGAATTCTCAATAAAGTCATATACACCAGTGAGAGTTACGACTTTCGGAATGTTGTGTCAAACTGACCAATCGCTGGTGTCTCTCTTGAATGACGTCACTATCAAATTGTCCAATAGCACCCGTCTCTGAGAGCTATCACCGTGAATGTTAAACTGACCAATAGTACGTCTTGCTTTGAGTGACTCTTTACCCGTGACAAATTGACCTATACTTTATGAACGACATCACTTTATTAGCGTCACATATTGGCCAGCAGCTAAAACCCTCTGTCCCTGATATATAACCTTGTACACATATAAAATCGAATGTCGTCAGTGTATGAGACAACACAGACCTACATGACATAATACACTATTTATATTTTTCACAATCAAACAATAATACAACGACAAATATTTACTGTGACTCTGCCATCGTCCTGAAATGAATAATTAAAATGTTTCTCTCTTTTCTTTTTTTTTAACAGCGAAAATATGTCGAGTGGGAGTTTTGAGCGAGCAGTAATATCGCCTGTTTATTTATAATGGTCACACCCGAGTCAGGGACACCGCTACCACCAGGAGGGAAATGAGTCTTGCCTCACCCACCTACATACAGACACACACACAGACACAAACACACAGAAACAGACAGATTGTAAGATACACATAATACACAGAAAAACATATAGAGACACAGGCAGACAGACAGACAGACAGAATGATGGACGGACAGGACAGAAATAAACTTATACAAAAGAGCAAGAACGTACACACACACACACACACACACATAACAGGAATTCACAACACGCCTTATCGACCACCAGCAATTCCAACCGGCTCGAAATTTAAAGAGGTTAAAATTTCCAGGAATCTACCCAAAGCGAAATAATACCAGGGGTCTGTCCTACCCTCTCACGGGGCCGAACCTGCTCTCTAGCGGGGCCCAACCTGCCCTCTCACGCCACCAAACCCAAGAAATTAAATAAGGGGATTCATTGACGTCTTCCAGGAACTTGCCTCAATACACAAGTCTCGCCTACAAGATTTTCCAACCAATTTCAACAATATTTTCTTCCCCTCATTTTTATTTGTATTAATGATAGGGGGGGGGGAGGGTGTGTGTGTGTGTGTGTGTGTGTGTGTGTGTGTGTGTGTGTGTGTGTGTGTGTGTGTGTGTGTGTGTGTGTGTGTGGGTGATAGAAGATTGTATATAGAGAAAGTTTCCTATCAGTTAATAGGTAAATGTTGCCTCCAATTTGTAAATATGATTGAAAACAACAACAATAATAACAATAATAACAATAATAATAATAATAATAATAATAATAATAAAATAATAATAATAATAATAATAATAATAATAAAATATAAATAACAAATACTTCTCCAGTTTACGTTGAAAAAACAAAATAAAACTAACCTGACCTAACCTAACCTAACCTAACCCATTACACTCCCCCAATTACAAACACCTCCAAACTATTCCCATTCCAGGTCACTCATATTACACCCCCAGATTTCAGAAGCTCTTCCCCTCACACCCATACATACACTAAATAGGTGACGTGTGCGTGTGAGTGAGTGAGTGAGTGCGTGAGTGAGTGCGTGAGTGAGTGCGTGAGGAAGGAAGGAAGGATTAGACACACACTTAAAGGAATGTTAGTCAGTGTAGAGGTGAAAGGGACTCACTGTGACTGATGTGGAGGGGGATGGGGGAGGAGAGGGGGGAGGAGAGGGGGGAGAGGGGGGGAGAGGGGGGAGGAGAGGGAAACACAGAAGTACTCCAGGAAGCAGCAGTGTACGTGACTGAGTAGGAGAGATCATGGCGTTGACTCACACACACACACACACACACACACACACACACACACACACTAGAGAAGAAAAATCCAAGACAAACAAAGACAAACACACAGACAAGTCCAAGAAACAAAGACAAACAAGCACAGACAAGGACAAAACGAGACGGTGGTGCACGACGACACAGACCTAAACAAACGACTGAAGTTTCTGCAACTGTTTACACGAAGCGACCCAAGTCTTTGTTTATTTTGTCTGCTTTATTTACTTCTGTCTGCTTCTTTATGTCTGCTTTGTTTTTCTTTTGTCTACTTTGTATTGGTCTCTTTTTGTCCTCTATATTGTTTACTTCAGTCAAGTTTGTTTATTGTTTGCTTTACCTTTTTACTTTTCTTTGAGTATTTTTTTGCTTGATTTGTCAATTTTAAAAGTGATTCCTGAATTTATTCTTCTGAGCTGGTCACCGCTAAATATCCTTTAAAATAAATACATTTTGAATTGACCATAAAATAAAAAATGGTTCTCGACCAATATTCATGGAGTAATTTGTCAATATTAATTATTTTATACAATATATTAAGTCATGAAATGTTTCAGCCGAAAAATATATTGAATTTCACAATTCAATCTCCTTTGACAGAAAAACAAAGACCACGCACGTGTGTGTTATATATATATATATATATATATATATATATATATATATATATATATATATATATATATATATATATATTTATATATATATTTTTTTTTTTTTTTTCCTTTAAAACAAATAAATTCTTCGAATTTACTGTAAACGTAAGCTACAATTAATTACAAAAGCATTTAATTTTAAATTTGTCTACACCTATACAGTATATTACACAAAGGTGTTGTATATTTGATGGATAGAATATAAACGAGTAGAAATAACACCTTGATAGAGAACAAGGTCAACTAAAACAAAATAATGAGTATAGGTGAAATATATGAGTTAGTGATGAGTGACGACAGAAGAGACACCAATTACTGATCGGAGGAAAGTTCTTCTGTTTTAATTAAGTTTAATGGTGAAATAAACAAACTACTGTAGGCTAAGACGTTTAATAAGAGTGAGGGGCGTGGCCAAGACGTTAACTAAGAGTGGGGGGCGGGGCTAAGACGTTTAATAAGAGTGAGGGGCGTGGCCAAGACGCTAACTAAGAGTGGGGGGCGGGGCTAAGACGTTTAAAAAGAGGGAGGGGCGTGGCTAGGCCATCAGTAAACAACATGAGGGGCGGGGCCTTACGCATGGCCTTAAGCGTAAACAGGGAGGGTGAGGGAGGGGATGGACGGGTTACCTGGGCGGGCAGGTTAATGAAGCAGTCATTAAGACGCTCCTGACTGGCTACTCCCAAAGTCACCTTGACCAACCCCCTCCCCCCCCCACCAACTACAAGGGACGGAAGGGGGGGGGGGTGATTCATTTACCTCATCCACCTGGGTCATCCACCTCATCTACCTGGGTCATCCGCCTCATCTACCTGGGTCATCCACCTCATCTACCTGGGTCATCCACCTCATCTACCTGGGTCATCCGCCTCATCTACCTGGGTCATCCACCTCATCTACCTGGGTCATCCACCTCATCTACCTGGGTCATCCGCCTCATCTACCTGGGTCATCCGCCTCATCTACCTGGGTCATCCACCTCATCTACCTGGGTCATCCACCTCATCTACCTGGGTCATCCACCTCATCTACCTGGGTCATCCACCTCATCTACCTGGGTCATCCGCCTCATCTACCTGGGTCATCCACCTCATCTACCTGGGTCATCCGCCTCATCTACCTGGGTCATCCACCTCATCTACCTGGGTCATCCACCTCATCTACCTGGGTCATCCACCTCATCTACCTGGGTCATCCACCTCATCTACCTGGGTCATCCGCCTCATCTACCTGGGTCATCCGCCTCATCTACCTGGGTCATCCACCTCATCTACCTGGGTCATCCGCCTCATCTACCTGGGTCATCCACCTCATCTACCTGGGTCATCCACCTCATCTACCTGGGTCATCCGCCTCATCTACCTGGGTCATCCGCCTCATCTACCTGGGTCATCCACCTCATCTACCTGGGTCATCCACCTCATCTACCTGGGTCATCCACCTCATCTACCTGGGTCATCCGCCTCATCTACCTGGGTCATCCGCCTCATCTACCTGGGTCATCCACCTCATCTACCTGGGTCATCCGCCTCATCTACCTGGGTCATCCACCTCATCTACCTGGGTCATCCGCCTCATCTACCTGGGTCATCCACCTCATCTACCTGGGTCATCCACCTCATCTACCTGGGTCATCCACCTCATCTACCTGGGTCATCCACCTCATCTACCTGGGTCATCCACCTCATCTACCTGGGTCATCCGCCTCATCTACCTGGGTCATCCGCCTCATCTACCTGGGTCATCCGCCTCATCTACCTGGGTCATCCACCTCATCTACCTGGGTCATCCGCCTCATCTACCTGGGTCATCCGCCTCATCTACCTGGGTCATCCACCTCATCTACCTGGGTCATCCACCTCATCTACCTGGGTCATCCGCCTCATCTACCTGGGTCATCCGCCTCATCTACCTGGGTCATCCGCCTCATCTACCTGGGTCATCCACCTCATCTACCTGGGTCATCCACCTCATCTACCTGGGTCATCCACCTCATCTACCTGGGTCATCCGCCTCATCTACCTGGGTCATCCACCTCATCTACCTGGGTCATCCGCCTCATCTACCTGGGTCATCCACCTCATCTACCTGGGTCATCCACCTCATCTACCTGGGTCATCCACCTCATCTACCTGGGTCATCCGCCTCATCTACCTGGGTCATCCACCTCATCTACCTGGGTCATCCGCCTCATCTACCTGGGTCATCCACCTCATCTACCTGGGTCATCCACCTCATCTACCTGGGTCATCCACCTCATCTACCTGGGTCATCCACCTCATCTACCTGGGTCATCCACCTCATCTACCTGGGTCATCCGCCTCATCTACCTGGGTCATCCACCTCATCTACCTGGGTCATCCACCTCATCTACCTGGGTCATCCACCTCATCTACCTGGGTCATCCACCTCATCTACCTGGGTCATCCACCTCATCTACCTGGGCCTGGGGCGATGACGCGGGAAATTAAATCAAAACAATTAGGGTGGCCTCTTCCTCCTCCTCTTACCTCCCCCTCTTCCTTGTACCTCCCTCCCCTTCCTCCTCCTCTTCCTTGTGCCTCCCTCCCCTTCCTCCTCCTCTTCCTTGTACCTCCCTCCCCTTCCTCCTCCTCTTCCTTGTACATCCCTCCTCTTCCTTGTGCCTCCCTCCCCTTCCTCCTCCTCTTACCTCCCCCTCTTCCTTGTACCTCCCTCCCCTTCATCCTTCTCTTCCTCCTCCTCCCTCCTTCTCCTCTAAGTTCTCTTCTATTTCCCTTCTCTTGTTCCTTCTCCCCTTTCTTCCTCCTCCTCCTCCTCCTCCTCTTCCTACCTCCCTCCTCCTCTTCCTACCTCCACCCTCCTCCTCGTACCTCTCAGCCCCTGAAGGACGACCAGTTTTTGTAAGAAGTGAACAAGAGAAGTAGCTGAGGAATGAGGTGGGTGAGAAGGAGGAGAAGGAAAGGAGGAGGAGGGACGAGGAGAAGAGGGGAATGATGTGGGTGAGGAGGGAAGGAAGATAATGAGAGAGGAAAGGGGATGGGAGGGAGGGAGGGAGGGGAGGTGTGGGTAGCTGAGGAAGAGGTGGGTAAAGAAGAGTGAAGGAAGGGGAGGGAGAGAAGGGAGAATGGAGGAGAGAGAGAGAGAGAGAGAGATACGAGTAGTTAATTAAGAATCATGCTCGGCCAAACACCTGTTATTTACCTGTAGTGATGCACCCTCAACACACACACACACACACAAACCAAAGTGATATCTATTGGCGTGTGTGTGGTTCGTCTCCATTAGTTAGTCAGCCACTTAATTAACTCCAGTATTTTAATGGCTCACGCTAGACAGACAGCCCCCCCCCCTGCCTCCATCACCCCCTCCTGTCCCCCCCCACCTACCCCCCCTCACCAGACTAAACACACGCAATCTGAAAAGTGATGTTTGAGAGAGCACACACACACACACACACACACACACACACACACACACACACAGTTACATTAACACCAAGTAAACAAGAGAACCAAAAACAAAAATCCCATTAATGAGAATACACCTTTATACGCATTTTGGGGTTACCTGAGTCATTACTCACACGCAGGTATTGATGTTCCTGTTGACGCTCAGACAAGTGTTACACCTGATACGCACAGAATTCCTATATGTGTTCACCTGCTACGCATTACGCACCTGCTATACCTAACAGCGAGACTTTAATACACAGTGAGACCTTTTATTTAACGGACTGTATGGGAGAATACAGCTCCGTTATATCGAGGTCTATTAGATGTGAAACCTCCATATATCGGATTGATGTCCGTTAAATGGAGGCTTTACTGTACTTGTGCCTATGACTCTGGTACGCATCATAAAAGGTAACGCGTATACGCACTGAAAAGATAGCATATACTCGTACGCATCTTTAACGCATTACAATGACTCATACAAGCTTCTGTAAATTAGTGAATAAATGCGTAAGTCAGTAATACGCATTAAAGATCCTAGATATACTCACCTCTTTCGCACCTGTATAACGCACTCGCCACATTGTTACCAGATACGCATGTGGGGCCTTACCTGAAATGAAGAAAATAAAAGCGTTTAACATTAACATAACACAGATTTTATCATTATTATTATTATTATTATTATTATTATTATTGTTGTTGTTGTTGTTGTTGTTGTTGTTGTTGGTGTTGTCGTTGGTGTTGTCGTTGTTGTTGTTGTTGTTATTATTATTATTATTATTATTATTATTATTGTTGTTATTATTATTGTTGTTTTTATTATTATTATTGATTATTATTGTTATTATCATCATCATCATTAACAGTAGTAGTGGTGATACGAAGACTTTAAAACGAATCAGCCTTCATTCCCTCCCCAGTCGTTAATGAAGGAGGAAGGAAGGAAGGAAGGAAGGAAGAACGAGAGAGAGAGAGAGAGAGAGAGAGAGAGAGAGAGAGAGAGAGAGAGAGAGAGAGAGAGAGAGAGAGAGAGAGATGCATAAAAAATACAACTCAAAGTTCATGTGTATGTGTGTGTGAGTGTGTGTGCGTGTGCGTGTGCGTGTGTGTGTGTGTGCCCTTTACTAAGCTTGACTTTCCATTAAGCTTTTTACTCTCCTTGTCTTTCCTCCTCTTCCTCGTTCTTCACATTTCTTTAATATTTCTTATTTAGTTTTCTTTACAATTTGTTTGTCTATGAAATAAAAACAAAACAAAATAAATCGCTATTGTCATCACCCAGGCATCGTCGTGTAGTTGTTGTTTTTGTCATCATGGTTGTTTTTGTTGATGTTATTATTACTGTTGTTGTTGTTGACATAGTAGTTGTTGTTGATGTTGTTGTTTTTGTTGTATTTGTTGTTGTCTTCACTGTTGTCGTTGTGGTGGTGTTCATTGCCGCGTCTTGTCCACCACGCCACGTACAGCATCACAGCCTGGCCACACAGCATCACAGCCTGGCCACACAACATCACAGCCTGGCCTCACAACATCACAGCCTGGCCACACAGCATCACAGCCTGGCCACACAGCATCACAGCCTGGCCACACAGCATCACAGCCTGGCCACACAACACACCTTTATCTGCCAGTACCAGTGTCCCATCCCTCTCCTCCCTCCCCTTCATCCCCTCACCCCTACTCTGTCCCCTCCCCTTGCCACCCCCCTCTACCCCTACTATGCCCCCCTCCCCTAGCCTCCCCATTCTCCCCCCATCCTTTCACCCTAGCCTTCCCCTCTACCTCTCTCCCCTCCTTCTAGCCTTCCCCCTACCCATTTACCCCTTACCCTTACTCCCTACTCTCTGTTCCCTCCCCCCCTCCCCCCTACCTCCTCTACCCCCCCCCTAGTGTCTTAACAAATTAATCAAGAAATGAGAGACGCATCTACCTGTCTCAATCAAGGTAAGTCACACATAAGGATTCCCAGGTTAATTATCGGGTTTACCTTCCCACTACAGGTATGAGAACGGATCTACCTGGCCGATATTAATAGAGAATAAGGAGTCACCTGAAGAATCCCCCACCACAGCATATTTCACCTGAAGATTGACAACCCTAACGTAAACCTAACTTATCCTAACCTAACCTAACCTAATCTAACCTTATCTTATCTTACCTTACCTTACCTTACCTAACCTCACCCCCCCCCCCCAAATAGTGTCAGGGTGGTTAATCTTTAGGTGAAACAAGCTGGGACGGGATATTCTTCAGGTGTACCGAATAACATTAATATTTTATACATAAGGAGACTAATTTAACCCTTCCCCTCCCCCCCCACCTGTATTCGAGTTATACACTGTACTAATGTGGTTTCTGGGTGATCAGGGCAGATAGAGGACTTAATTACTTGGAAACCCCTCCTAATTACCTTTCTAGCACTAATGACGTATACCACCTGAAGATTAGACACCCCAGCTTATTGCAGTCTATTGACGGACCACCTGAAGAATAAACACCCTAGCTTATTGCAGCTTTGGAGTAAATGCCTATGGCCCAAACAACCTATATTCGAGTGACCTCCCCCCACCCCCCCCCCCCCCCCGCTCAGTGACAGGACAGACATTTAAACAGACTAGAACTTTTGGGTAAATAAAGGTTAAGTAAGACTCGAGGCTCTGTTAAAACTAGAGAGAGAGAGAGAGAGAGAGAGAGAGAGAGAGAGAGAGAGAGAGAGAGAGAGAGAGAGAGAGAGAGAGAGAGAGAGAAAAGAAAGATAAAAAAGAAAGAAACAAAGAGAAAGAAAAAAGAAAATGAGACAAAACAACAATAAAAAGTAGGAGTAGTTTTCGTATTTTTCTTCCGTTCTTAATTAAAGACTTGAGATTCAGAGTCGGATTATCATCATAGCTGTCCCGCTCTTAATTAGGTGGAGCACTTGTGTTGTTTCTCCTGAACTGTGAGTTTTGTTCAGCGCAGCACAAGGAAACTCTCTCTCTCTCTCTCTCTCTCAGCTAACTGGGTTTGAAGGGAAAAATATAAATAACATTTTCCTTCTCTTTGACTCGGGGAAATGTTGCTGCATCTGTGTGTGTGTGTGTGTGTGTGTGTAATGATGGCCATGAGACGGCTGCCATGATCACCTCCTGAATCTGTCCTCCTCTTTACTGACAAACAACCTTGACCTCTTCTTCCTACTCTTCCTCTTCCTCCTCTCTCTGACAACTCCTTGGCTTCTCCTTCTTCTCCTCCTCCCTCCCAAACTTGTGACCCCTCTTCCTCCTCTCCCGTTCCCCCTTCCCCCCTAGCAACCATGTAACCCCCTCCCTCCCCTCCCCCCAACAGCACTATGACCCCCCCCCCTCGCCTCCTAACAACCCTGTGACCCGTCCCTACCCTCCCCCTCCCCCCACCCCCCCTCCCACACCGTCAACTCATCATGAAAATTACAAGTCACGGTGTTTACAGGTCGTGAACTAGTTATCGTTAGTTTCTGTGAGAATTGGATGTTGGATGGATAGATGGATGGATGGATGGATGGATGTTGGATGGATGAATGTTGGATGGATGGATGGATGGATGAATATTGGATGGATGGATGGATGGATGTTGGATGGATGGATGGATGGATAGACAGACAGATGGATAGACAGACAGACAGGCAAACACATAATTAAACAACCTTCAATACCGTCTGGCGTGGAAAACAAAAACATTATGGACGAATTGATACCACACAAACATCTTTAAATTAAACAGACGACTTGTAATTACAGAACAAACACATGACACTAACAAACACATGACACAAACAAACACATGACACTAACAAACACATGACACTAACAAACACATGACACTAACAAACACATGACACTAACAAACACATGACACTAACAAACACATGACACTAACAAACACATGACACTAACAAACACATGACACTAACAAACACATGACACTAACAAACACATGACTCTAACAAACACATGACACTAACAAACACATGACACTAACAAACACATGACACAAACAAACACACACGAATCGTTCTTTATGCTAACAAGAATTTTTTTTTTACAATATTTAAAGTTATTTGTAAATATACCATAATGTCTGTATTTGTCAAGTCACACAACACACACCTATCCACACCCACCCCACATCCACACACACCCATCCACACCCACCCCACACCCACCCCACATCCACACACACCCACACATTATATCAAGAACGGATTACCATATTTCATTATCGGACTAAAGCAAAAAAAAAAAGATTTAATCAGGATAATTACCTTTTGTTTTTCATTACCAGAACCAAAGTTTTTATCCAGATATATTAAATGAAAATCTCCGACACTTGGAATCCGCAAAAGTTCGCATCTCCGACACTTGGAATTCGCAAAAGTTCGCATCTCCGACACTTGGAATCCGCAAAAGTTCGCATAATTTTTTTTTTACCCTTTTAACTAGAGATGTAAGAACGGGTCTAATTGGCTCGTTTAAGCAACAGCACAAGGAAGAAGAATCCTCAAAGGGGTTTTTACATTAAATTTCTCTCGTAAGTGAAGATATAAGAACGTATCTAACTGGTTCACTTAGGCTACGACACGATGATTAATTCACCAACATTCTCAAGATATTTTTTTTTTACCCGTAAGTTTTATTTTTTTTTTTGTCCTTAGATGTGCAAGAAGGCGACTAACTAGCTCACTTTAGTTCAGGCATAAAGATAGGTTAGGTTAGGTTAGCGTTAAGTAAGGGTTGGGTTAGGTTAGGTTAGGTAAGGGTTGGGTTAGGTTAGGTGGTTAATCTTAAGATGAAATAAGGGGTGTCTAACCTTCATGTGCTCCGGTAAATTTCCTCGAAAACCTAACCTAACCTAACCCAACCCTTACGTAACGCTAACCTAACCTAACCCAACCCTTACTTAACGCTAACCTAACCTAACCCAACCCTTACTTAACGTAAACGCTAACCTAACCAGACAAAGTATAACAGAAAGACATTTGTATATTGATGGCTGAGCAAACGCAACCCTTCACCACCCACGCCCGCCACTACCCACGCCATCCACAACCCACGCCCTGTCCCTTCACTACCCACTTCACCCATTACTCACGCCATCCACCACCCAATTCACCCACAACCCACGCCCTTCGTTACCCAAGCCCTTCACCACCATCCGTTATCCTCCCCCCCCCCCCAAAAAAAAAAAATAAATAAAAATAAGAAAATCTTTCCGGGCCTTCAAAAGCCCACGTCTTTCCGGGCCCTACAAAAACCCACGTCTTTCCGGGCCCTACAAAAACCCACATCTTTCCGGGCTCTACAAACACCTGAGCCTAAAGAGTGGAAAAAAATAGATGTGTAAGATAGAAAAATAAGAAGGCATATCCAGTACGTAAATGGCCCGAAAGGCGAAATTAACATACTAGACGATGTGTGTGTGTGTGTGTGTGTGTGTGTGTGTGTGAACCGAAGATGTAAATGTATACATGACATACGCACATAAGAGACATGGTGGTAAGTATACATGAGGTGATAAAGCTTGTATGAATATATGTATATGTATAATTAGTGTGATATACCGCACCACCACCACCATACTACCACACTATACCACCACGACACTACCAACCACACTAGCACCACTACCACACCATCAATAAAGGCCTGAGGACAAAGCCTTCAGATAACACCCGCACCAATTACCACCACCGCACTCTTATCACCAGCGTTAAGACTAAAGATTCATTCTGCTCAAGTTTGGTGTCAACATTGGTGTCAGATTAAGGTGGGTGTCAAAACCAACCAACCTTCTCTCTCTCTCTCTCTCTTGTAAGCTATACACAGACAGACATAAAGCCAGAAAGTAAAATAATCTCGCCACTTCCTTTCTTTCTTCCTTCCTTCCTTCTCTTCTTCCCATCCTCCCTTCCTTCCTTCCTTCTCTTCTTCCCATCCTCCCTTCCTTCCTTCCTTCTCTTCTTCCCATCCTCCCTTCCTTCCTTCCTTCTCTTCTTCCCATCCTTCCTTCCTTCCTCCCAATACAAGATATTCGCCTCCAAACACTAACTCACCTCCCAATATTTGGCAAGGTACTCTCCACTGACCATTAAGGGAGGGGGAGACGGGGGAGGGGGAGGGGGAGAAGGGGGAGGGGGGAGGGAAGAGGGGAGGGGGAGGGAGAAATATCCAGCGTGACTGCACATAGCAAGCATATTTTGCATGGGCCATCAAGTGAGAGGTATTCCCAGGCAACAATATGGGCGAGGGAGATGGAGAGGGAGAGATGGAGAGAGAGAGAGATGGAGAGGGAGAGAGGGAGAGGGAGAGGGAGAGAGGGAGAGGGAGAGGGAGATGGAGAGAGGGAGAGGGAGAGGGAGATGGAGAAGGAGAAATGGAGAGGGAGAGAGGGAGAGGCAAGGTAGTAGTGGACGACTCTCTCCTTCCAAGTGATGTTTCGGTGTGTGTGTGTGTGTGTGTGTGTGTGTGTGTGTGTGCTTCTCCAGGGGCTATTGTGTTGTGTGTGTGTGTGTGTGTGTGCTTCTCCAGGGGCTATTGTGTTGTAATTGTGTGTGGGTATGTACTTTTTTTAGGGGGGGGGGGTGTTGTAGGGGGTTGAGGGGTTGTAGAGGGTGTTAGGGGTATAAGGGTGTATAAGGGGTGTAAGGGGAGGGAGAGGGTGGAAGGTGTAAGGGGTGGGAGAGGGTGGAAGGTGTAAGGGGTTGTATTCGTGTTTGGGTTTTTATAATTTATTGGGTCTTCGTGATTTCGTGTTTATGTTGTGGACGGAAAAAATTTTGTCTTGTATTCTAATGGGATTCATAATTTAATGGTGCATGATGATAGTGGTGGTGGTGATAGTGGTGGTGGTGGTGATAGTGGTGGTGATGGTGGTAGTGCAGGTTTTAGTGACGGTGATGGTGCAGGTTTTAGTGGTGGTATTTGAGAGTGACTATAGCACCGTATTTTAGTGACGCATGTATTGGCATTGAAAGCTCTTTTTTTTTTTTTTTTTTTTTGTAATAATAATACACCTAGCCAGCTTGTATTTTACTCGTGTATAAACTAATAATTGGAGCTGTGTTTTTTGTGTCTTTTTTTATGGGCATAATTGAAGTCCAGTCAAAAAACAAAACAAAAAAAAACACTATGAAAAAGAACTCAACCCAAACACAGACAGTCAATAAGTTTTACGGTGTATTTTCTGTGCTTCACGAGACACAAACACACGGATGCCTACACCGGATGCCTACACTCACTTCTATAATGCCAGAGGGAAGGACACGGTGATGGTGCCTCAGAGGGCCAGTACACGCAGGCACACAGGGAGAATATTTTGCCTGGACGATCACCTGAGGCCAAATGCTGGGGACAGTATGGGCGACACAGAGACGACGCCGCCCTCCTCCTCTGACTGTAGCTCTGCTTTCATGTTACGACCGGCTGAATCGTCTGTAGGGGGGGAGGGAGGGAGTGTGTGTGTGTGTGTGTGTGTGTGTTTGTGTGTGTGTGTGTGTGTTTGCTTGTCATATCTATTCACCAGAACGCCCTCCCCCCCCCCCCCCCATCTTTACCATTGACTGGAAGTATTTGAAACAGGATTATTTGTACTGATGGGTTAGGTTAGGATAGATTAGGTAGTAAAAGGCTCTCTCGGTTATAGGGACTTATACAAACTGCTTAGGGGTGGTAGGTGGGTGGTAGTTGTGGTGGGTGGGTGGTAGTAGTGGTGGGTGGGTGGTGGTAGTGGTAATTGTGGTGGGTAGGTGGTGGTAGTAGTAGTGGTGGTTGGGTGGTAGTTGTGGTAGGTAGGTGGTGGTAGTAGTAGTGGTGGTTGGGTGGTGGTTGGGTGGTAGTTGTGGTGGGTGGGTGGTGGTAGTAGTGGTGGTGGTTGGGCTATGAGAGTATCTACAGAAGAGGAAAAAAAAAAAACGATTAAATATTCAGGAAAAAAATGACGCGTTGTTGGTAATTTTCTGATAAGGTTTTTATTGCCGGGTGTTAGTTAGTTTTCTTGTACTGTACAGTGCCCCAACACCACACCCAGCCTACAGTGCCCCAACACCACACCCAGCCTACAGTGACCCAACACCACACCCAGCCTACAGTGGCCCAACACCACACCCAGCCTACAGTGCCCCAACACCACACCCAGCCTACAGTGCCCCAACACCACACCCAGCCTACAGTGCCCCAACACCACACCCAGCCTACAGTGCCCCAACACCACACCCAGCCTACAGAGGGGGTGAGGGGAAGGAGTAGGGAGGAGAGGAGAGGAGGGGGGGGGGGGGGCAGGGAGATGTTTATATTCCAGGGCATACAGGTAATATACGTTTAACTGATGAAACATAGCTACAACAGGTAAGCCAGCAGTACCGTCACCTCACCTGTGTCCAACGGTATATAAGGCCACCTCACCTGTGTCTCACGGCATATAAGGCCTTCTCACCTGTGTCCCACGGTATATAAGGCCATCTCACCTGTGTCCCACGGTATATAAGGCCATCTCACCTGTGTCCCACGGTATATAAGGCCATCTCACCTGTGTCCCACGGTATATAAGGCCATCTCACCTGTGTCCCACGGTATATAAGGCCATCTCACCTGTGTCGCTCAGGCCACATACCCCCACGTAACCTCCTACCTGTTCTCACCTGATGACTATGCCGTTGAACAGTACAGACCTCGACACGCTATGCATGTTTAGTGTACTGTGAGAGCGAGAGAGAGAGAGAGAGAGAGAGAGAGAGAGAGAGAGAGAGAGAGAGAGAGAGAGAGAGAGAGAGAGCAACGACTGAGTGGTGCAATGAAGATGGATGAGTTACTTATGTTCTCTCTCTCTCTCTCTCTCTCTCTCGCTTTTTCTATCTCAATTCCTCTTTCTCTCTCTCTCGATTGTTTATTATCTCTGTCTCCACCCCCCCCGCTCTCTCTCTCTCTCTCTCTACGCTAGACACCCCACCCACATACACCAACGCCAAACCAAGACACCACCAATTTACCTGTCAAATACACAAGATAATCAACCAATGACGCCTAATACACCTGTCCACGCGTTACTGTCAACCCCGAAATCACGCATCAACCATCTAACATGAGACTTGAGGCTATGTCGCTTTGTACCTGTCAATTTACCTGTCAAAAGTACAGGGTATAAATCTTTGTCAACGGTATTTCCATTTATTTTGTTCTCTCTCAACACGGACTATATGCCTGTCATCAGAACCCTGTCAACACACACCTCTATCAGACAGTATATATATATCTACCTGTCCAAACACTATATATACCAATCGTGTCGTCCATCTACCTGTCAAAGCACACAACTCTGTCCATGTGACCGTCCAGTAGGGAGGGTGGGAGCGCCAGGCTGAACATTGTACTGTATCTGGTCATCAATAACATCTTCGTTTTAATACTGTGTCAGCTGTGTGTGTGTGTGTGTGTGTGTGTGTGTGTGTGTGTGTGTGCGCAGAATATCTCAACTACTACAACTCCCCTCCCTCCCTCCCCCCCCCCCCCAACAGCTATTGTATAATTTGTGGTTTAAAAAGGTCAAAGGTTAAGGTCGTGTGAATTTGACAAAGGTTATGTTCGCTCGAGTGTTACCTGTTTGGGTTATTGATTGAGATATATAACCGAGTGGGTACAGGTACAGAAGCAACGATACAGGCAGGTACAACAACCACACACAGGTACAGCAGAATTATCAGGTAAAAATACAGTCATTATAGAAAGAGTACAGGTATGTTTATAGATCACTACAGGTACAAGTACAGGTAAGAGGTACAGGTAGGAATAACAGTAATACATATCCTGGTATAAAATATCACCACAGACCCAATATTACAGGTGCAGGTACAAAATATTACAGGGTGCTAAGCGTACACAAACACTCACACAGGATCAATGTACATCAACGTGACGCATCATCCTGTACACATATGAGAGAGAGAGAGAGAGAGAGAGAGAGAGAGAGAGAGTTTATATTTCAACATCGATTTTACGGTCTTCAAGGAAATGTATTCAGCCAACGTTAGTAACACTGAGTCAATAAAAGTACTGTAAACACGTTGGCAACACTTCCTCCCCCCTGCCCCCTCTCTCTTGTTCAATCTGCCCTCTTCCTCTTAGTCCTCCCCACCCTCTTTGCCTTTCACCCTCACCCTACCACCCTGCCGTTCACTCTTCCACCTCACTACCCTCCCTCCCCCCTCTCTCTGTCGTTCACCCCCCCCCTACTTCACTACCCCTTCTTCATCTCCATCTTCCGTTTAACACCTACCCCCACCTCTTCTTGCCCTTTATCCCTCCCCCTTCTCACCCCCCACCCCCATCCACCCCTCACCTCCTCCCCACTCCTCCCCCACCATTCTACTGATAAATAATTAAAATCAATCAAACTGGGCCATGACGCTTACACAAAACACCACTACAGGATCCGACCAAAATTAGCATATTTCTGCATATTTAGCGCCATGCCCCCCCCCCCCTCCCCCCTCCACCCCCGGCAAAAAAAAAATTATACTCAAGTGAACAAAAAAAAATATATATAGGCGAGGCTAATGGAGTGCAGGTACGCGTGATGAATAAAATAGTTATTCATTGTGTAGACGCCATTCACCTGATGGGTCTTCTTCAACACCTGTATTCATATTCATCTTGTTATTCATCCTGTT
This sequence comes from Homarus gammarus, assembly GCA_958450375.1. Classification (NCBI taxonomy): domain Eukaryota; kingdom Metazoa; phylum Arthropoda; class Malacostraca; order Decapoda; family Nephropidae; genus Homarus; species Homarus gammarus. The sequence goes on along the minus strand of CAUDMG010002327.1, from coordinate 2,153,925 downwards.
ATTCATCTTGTTAGTGAATGATTTTTTTATGTCACATGATGTCATATTCACCTAAAAGAACTTTCTATTTAGAACAATACAAAAATAAACCACTTGGTAAAATACAACTACACCGAAAGAATTAAAAAATAAAAAAAATATAAAATCACCAGGTATTTTCAGGAAGCGTCCAAACTACACCTACAGCCACACCTACAGCCACACCTACACCTACAGCCACACCCACACCTCCTTATCTACTTATCATTACACAGGTATTAGTTAACACACCCAGGAGGCGTCACAGTCACACTATGTTGGGCTTCCCAGGTGTGTGTGTGTGTGGGGGCCTAATTAGCCGACCAGGTGACGCTTCTCAGGTGACGCCGGTGTAACCTGTGTAACGTTATCCCCTGCGACTGTAGCCCCTTTTAAGAGTACTGTATTGTGGCTGTAACCCCTTTTAAGTGTACTTTAATGTGGCTGTAACCCTTTTTAAGTGTACTGCCTTGTACCTGTAACCCCGTTAAACCGTACTTCCTTGTAACAGTAAACCCTTTTAACTGTACTTTATTGTACCTGTAACAGCTTTAAACTGCACTTCCTTATATCTGTAATCCCTTTAAATTGTAATTTCCTGTACCTGTATCCCCTTGTACCACTACCCACTGTGCCTAAAACATCTTGCATCTATACCTCAAGTAACTGTAACCGTTTGTACCTGTAACCCCCGTCGATTTACCTCTTTGTAACTCTATCCCCGGCAACTGTAACCGTTTGTAACTGTACCTCCCTATAAACTTACCCCGTTTTATAACAGTACCCCGTTACAACAGAAAACGATCACTGTTGCAGCGTTACCTTCATGTTAGAATTGAATTACATACGAACGATACCATTAAAAAAAAATACATATTCGACATTTAATCCAATTTAACATCCTAACACAGTCTCAAACAAGTTATATTAGGTTAAGAAATATAATATAAATTGTTAAAATGATGTTAATTAATATAAAGGGTGGCTGATATAAAAGAGGGCGAACAGGTAAAATAATTAATAGAAGCAACACAATATAGGCAACACCTGTAATTTAATTTGTAGTAAAAATGTGTTGAATGAAATGTTAAAAAAAATATTATTATTATTGTAACTATTATTATTACTAGTATTATTTTTATTATTATTACAAAACATATTATTTACATTTATATAATTCTTTTGATTATCATTACTATTATTGTTAGCATTATTACTTTTGGTTTCATTATTATTATTATTGTTATTATTATTACTGACTGACCAGCACACCCTAGCCAAAGTGTCTCATATTTCTCTATTCATATTAACTTGACACGGTTCACAGGTCAAATATAATATAATAGCTATTTTTTTCGTCTATTACTACAATCAATTGGAGTTTAATGGACACCACACGACACTAACAGTCTTCTCAACAACTAACAGATGGACTTAAAAATTTATTATATATTTTCTAATGTCTAAACTTAAAAGAAAAATAGGAGATATTTGACATAAACTAGCAAATAGGAGAGTTTCTAGTTAACATGGCTAGTTAAGTCTCACCTCTAATTAACTCTGCTAGTTGTCTCACCTCTCACTCTTGGATCAAAGACTCGGGTTAAAATTTATTCTTGATTAAAATTAGCTTTGAAATTTATTCCAGTAATATTAACACAGAACACGAAGACAATCTGGCAGGGTTACTATTAGCGTGTGCGTGTGTGTGTGTGTGTGTGTGTGTGTGTGTGTGGAGGGCAGACCACACCACACCACACTACACCACACCACCACCACACCACACCACACCACACGCCATACAGGAGCTGAGGCGTCAAGATTTCGCTCTCCCAAGTTTCCACTGAAGAAAGAAAGAAAAAAGAAATTCTTGATGATTCGGCGGTAAAGTTTATTTATACTTGGCTAAGCTCGCCCACCACCACCACCACCACCACCCCCACCACCACCACCACCCCCACCACCCCCACCACCACCCCACCACCACCCCCACCACCACCAACACCACCACCACCCCCACCACCACCACCACCACCACCACCACCACCACCCCCACCCCCACCACCACCACCACCCACCACACACCACCCCCACCACCACCACCACCACCACCACCACCCCCACCACCACCCCCACCACCACCCCACCCCACCACCACCACCCCCACCACCCACCCCACCACCACCACCCACCACCCCACCACCACCACCACCACCCCCACCACCACCACCACCACCCACCACCACCCCCACCCCCACCACCACCACCACCAACACCACCACCACCCCCACCCCCACCACCACCACCACCACCACCCCCACCACCACCACCACCACCACCCACCACCACCCCCACCACCACCACCCCCACCACCACCACCCCCACCACCCCCACCACCACCACCACCCCCACCCCCACCACCCCCACCACCCCCACCACCACCACCACCACCACCACCACCCACCACCACCACCACCACCACCACCACCCACCACCACCCCCACCACCACCACCCCCACCACCACCACCACCACCCCCACCCCCACCACCCCCACCACCACCACCACCACCCCCACCCCCACCCCCACCACCCCCACCCCCACCACCACCCTACCACCACCCCCCACCACCACCACCCCCACCCCACCACCACCACCCACCACCACCACCACCCACCCCCACCACCACCACCACCACCACCCCCACCACCACCACCACCACCAACACCACCCCACCCCCACCACCCTACCACCACCCCCACCACCACCACCCCCACCACCACCACACCACCCCCACCCCCACCACCACCCCCACCACCCACCACCACCCCCACCACCCCCACCACCCACCACCACCCCCACCACCCCCACCACCACCCCCACCCCCACCACCCTACCACCACCACCACCCCCACCACCACCACCCCCACCCCCACCACCCCCACCACCACCACCCCCACCCCCACCACCCTACCACCACCACCACCACCCCACCACCCTACCACCACCACCACCACCACCCCCACCACCACCCCCACCACCACCAACACCACCACCACCCCCACCACCCTACCACCACCCCCACCACCACCACCACCCCCACCACCACCACCACCACCACCCCCCCCCCCCCGCCCCCCACCACTACAGCACAAGATGGATTTCCGGAGATGCTCGTGGCCATTCTTTTTCTCCTAACTGATACTGAGAGAAGGTAATCTAACTGACTCGCATAAACTACGAAAAAAAAAAATATGGATTCTCAATAACTCGTAAGATTTATTTTGTTTTCATCTCTCTCGTAACTCCTGATGTGAGAACCTAACAATAATTTAACCTCAAGAACAAATAAAATAAATCACTGAAGTTTTAATTAATTTTCTCACCAAATTAAAAACCGCAAATAAGTGTCTAATTGTTTCCTTTACCTGGTGACGTCAGAATCAATTTTATTTATCCACTTATGACAAAAGGTGAGAATCCAAGATGGCGTCAATATTGCACTGAAACTATATACTGTTCCTTTGAGAATCCGGAGGTTTTTGATTTGGGTAGTTATATATATAGCATATATATATACATATATATATATATATATTCCAGAGGTCATAATTTTATCTCACACACACACCCACACACACCCACACACACACACACACACACACACACCAGATAAAACTCTCCCCTCTTCACTTTCTTACTAACTTGATCGATTATTCGTCCAAACTTCACTTTCTTCTTTGTTATCAAGTTTCTTTTGGCGTCATTTGTAATCCCAAACTTCTGCCGGACTCACTCGTGTGTGTGTTTTGGTGTGTGTGTGTGTGTGTGTGTGTGAGTGTGTGAGTGTGTGTGTGTGTGTGTCGATATTATATGACTATTGCTACGCTTATGACCATTATCTCTACTGCTATTACCACCATCATCATCACTACTATCACTACTACTACTACTACTACCAATAATAGTAATAAACATTATCAATTTCCATACGTTAAAAGAACTTACACCGTCCCTAGGTGGTGGTGGGAGGCATCTAGTTACGGCGTTGAATATCACTAAAATATATAGGCCTACTGTATATGCGATGATCTCTCTCTCTCTCTCTCTCTCTCTCTCTCTCTCTCTCTCTCTCTCTCTCTCACCTCTCCGTTTCCCTTTCTCCCTCTTTCTTTCTCTCCCCTTTTCCCTCTCTCTTGTCATTCCCTTCCTCCTCCCCTCCCACTCTGTCTCCATCGCTATCAAATGGGTTTTCGATTCCAGGAACAGAAGAGACACACACACACACACACACACACACACACGGGCTCTGATTACCCACAGTTTTTAAGCCTTTGAAGACAACCAGTCAAAAAAAACCCGTGTTTGGAGTGTTTGGATCAGCCCATCCGAGTCAACTCATTCACCCAACTCAACTCATCCACTTAACTCATCCACTTAATTCATCAACCCAACTCAACTCATCCACTTAACTCATCCACCCAACTCACTCTACTCATCCACTTAATTCATCCACCCAACTCAACTCATCCACCCAACTCACTCTACTCATCCACTTAATTCATCCACCCAACTCAACTCATCCACTTAACTCATCCACCCAACTCAACTCATCCACTTAACTCATCCACCCAACTCACTCTACTCATCCACCCAACTCACACCCACGTTCCCCCTGACCATCTGTGAATTTTCAGAAACCTTCACATTTTACACACGAATAACACGAGTACTTGTGCGGTGGTCTGAGAGAAGAGGCGAAACACACACTGGAAATATTAGCACAGTAGTTAGTTTTTTCTCTCCAATATGCATAAATTATTTTGTGCAGGAGGTTTATTATTATTATTATTATTATTATTATTATTATTATTATTAGATATTAGATTTAGTAAAATAATTGGTGTTTATTTTCCTGTAAAAAAAAATAAAGGAGAGGGGACCAAGAAAAACAAAATCAGGTACATCTTATTACCAAAAACTTTTACCAGGTAATTAATAAAGTGGCTCACCTGGGCTCTCTTTGACACACACCTGGGGTCCTCTGGCAGGTAACCATCTTGGTTCTTACAATGAAAGGTGAGCGAGCCACTTAGCAGCAAGCAAGCCTTTAATTATCGCTAATGACCTCATAAATCCTTAGGCTAATTAACCAAACTGCATTTCAGGATCCGTGTCTACATTAATACGTACATGAATCGATCCTATGTACACATCTCATGATCGTTTTACGCATGTGCACATGACCGGAAGTGAGGGGAGACACGTTCACGAGGAAGTTATTATATGAAACGTCAATAGAGTTGGACAATGACGCGGAGTATTGACCAATTACAGGCCAAGGTCTCCCAAAACACTACTAACTCATTCGCCAATCACGAGCCGCTTTCGGTAAATCTTGACACTCATCGCTACAGCAGCCAATCACCGCCCAGCTTACACGCGAGGGTAGAGTGTAGTCAGTGGAGGATCTGGAATATGATTGGTGAATAAATTACCTGCGGCCTGGGAGTCTATACCTCTGATTGGTTGATGCGAATTTATTGTCTGCAAGAATCAGAAAACTTGACACGTGATTGGTCGTTAAAATCCTGTAGTCTGGAATAACCCAAAACATGACTTAATGAGCATATCTATGACAAGTAACTTGCTGTAGACAAACCATAAGTGTGACTGATGGTGTCAGGTGAGTGCCAAGACAACCAGGTATGACTGACCCTCCTTGGCACCTGACCTTAAAGTGCCAACTCTACTAATTCAGGACAGTCACCTAACAGACGCCAGCATAACACGCGAGCCTCTAACTCCTCTCTCACTAACTGCCTCATAAATCACGCATCTAATTACCCCTCAACAACAGGTGGGTATTTATGAAGCGCTTAAGTGTAATTTGACGTTTATGATCCGTCCCGTACAGAGAGCATGAGTGATTATGTCGCACCTTTCTGGCAGTTTTACGACAGGTGCTAGGTCAGTTGTCCGCTACACATAATCACTGCGTTGTTAGAACCTCTTCGTTATGGCCATTGGACCCGTCTGTTCCAGGTACCTTAGTTAGTACACGGTTCGTTAGTACACGGCTCGTTAGTACACGGCTCGTTAGTGCACGGCTCGTTAGTACACGGCTCGTTAGTACACGGTTCGTTAGTGCACGGCTCGTTAGTACACGGTTCGTTACCTGTATTTGAAGGGTCACACAATACACTGAATCATTATTTAAGATATTAACTATATCAGGGTCTCGATAACATGTAAATAAGGACACGCTAAGTACTGAGAGAGAGAGAGAGAGAGAGAGAGAGAGAGAGAGAGAGAGAGAGAGAGAGAGAGAGAGAGAGATCTGAGAGAAAAGAGAGAGCTGAGAGAGAGAGAGAGAGAAAATTAAACAGATACACAGACAAATTTAAAAAAAACCCCTCAATTATTCACCACCAAGATGACCACACCTGACCCGTAATTACTGTTAACTGAGACACCCCAAGAGCCCCAACACTACCTGGGGCTGGAACAATCACGCGTTGTAATCCAAAAAAATAAACCGAGGCAAAATATACCTTCCTCAACCTCACTCCTCAGCTGGACGATATTAAAGCAGTACAGTGAAATATCATCTCCAATAATATACCGTAGAGAGAGAGTCAATACCCAGGCCTCCCTCGGTACTTAGCCACCACCAACACAAAACTACCAAAAGTATATAAAAAAAAAGTATGTAACAAAAAAATACCATCACACTAACGTCATACTCAAGTTTAAGATGTGTGTGTGTGTGTGTGTGTGTGTGTGTGTGTGTGTGTGTGTGTGTGTGTGTGTGTGTGTGTGTGTGTGTGTTAAGTCACCTGGCGGACGAGGATTACCTTTCCCTCTCCAGTAAGTAAAGAGTTACCACCTCAGACTCGATGCTATAAACAGGTTGGGGGGTGGTGGTCGAGTGGATATTTTACTCGCCATGTGTCCTAAGAGTCGATTGGTTAAGAAGCCGGGGCACCCTAAGTCGACCCATTTGGGGATGTAAGGTAGTCTCATTGTGTACCAAAAGCTGAGTGATATTTGTCCTGTAACCCCCCACCAACCCCCCTTCCTCTCCCAACCAGTCCTCAGATGTATGAACCCAATTTCACTTGGTGTTGTATAAACGGATCATTTCTTAGGTATTATATTTTGTATTCATCTTATCCCTCTACTAGAAATCCAAATGTCTTTCCCACTAAAAAATAAATAAATAAATAAATATTCAGGTTGGCTTCAAATGTATACATATGTGCACTTACTATGCCTGATGTAGCTGGTATATGTATATAGAGTATGCATACATCAAGCAGATCATAAACTCCTTCTACATGTATACTGTGCACTCTATACAGGGGAGGGAATGTATACTGTGCACTCTATACAGGGGAGGGAATGTATACTGTGCACTCTATACAGGGGAGGGAATGTATACTGTGCACTCTATACAGGGGAGGGAATGTATACTGTGCACTCTATACAGGGGAGGGAATGTATACTGTGCACTCTATACAGGAGAGGGAATGTATACTGTGCACTCTATACAGGGGAGGGAATGTATACTGTGCACTCTATACGGGGGAGGAATGTATACTGTGCACTCTATACAGGAGGGGGAATGTATACTGTGCACTCTATACAGGGGAGGGAATGTATACTGTGCACTCTCTACGGGGGAGGAATGTATACTGTGCACTCTATACAGGGGAGGGAATGTATACTGTGCACTCTATACGGGGGAGGAATGTATACTTGTTTATACTGCTTTCAGGAAGGTTTACAAGAGAGGATCCAACTCCCAAATGGCCAACTCTTGTGTGATCTCTTTACCTTTACCTTTTATATTTTGGGCCAAATAAACAGTTTTAGCTAATTGTTTTTAGTTTGGTCCAAAATACTGTTTACATATACGAGTATATGTCCTTTACTCTTATATGAAAGTGACTGTATAAACTTTCTATAATAAAGTTTCAATAAAGTAAGTTTAATAATAACCAAATAATAATAATAATAATAATAATCATAATAATAATACCCCTAACTTCCCCTCTCCTCCCCACACAAATAAAATAAAGATGGAATCAATGCAGAGCAGACTCTCTCTCTCTCTCTCTCTCTCTCTCTCTCTCTCTCTCTCTCTCTCTCTCTCTCTCACACACACACACACACACACACACACACACACACCATTAACTTCATCCTCTTAATTAAAATAAAAATACAAAGATGAAACATACACACAAATACAAACAGAAAGATTTTATTATACACACTCGCAGAAAATACAACTGCTGTAATTTCCAGTCATAAGAAATACAACAACAACAACAACATTACTGGTTTAAAGAAGGACAAAAAACAAGGAATTAATCACACAAACACCATCTTAAAATCGGTGTTTTTTTTTAAATACTCAGATAAATACAGAGCCAAAAAATACAGAATCTGATGTACTCATTTAAATCACAATAACGTGAATAATACACATTTTATACACGGGAGATATATACAATAAAAATACGTGAAAGAAAATACATACACAAGCTTTTATAATTCAGTCAAAGAACATTTCCACATTAACACAGGCATTATTATATATATTCTCAACTTTGACCTCTGACCTCTTGTACAGGATGGGTCATAAAAGATTTTCACTGACCAAGAGCAATGATGATTAAACACTGACAGGTAACAACAACACTTTCTTCTGGTGCAGTCATAACACCCAAACACCTGTCATTCTGTACAGTATTTTGGTGACAGATGTTTATTATGGCAGACAGACAGACACGTTCTCGAAATCCATCCCCGTCCACTAATTTCCTCATTATCAACGTAAATACAAAAAAAAAAAAAGTAAAAATCCCTCACACAGAATAAGAACCTTCAGTCAGATCAAAAAGGCGGACAGAAGTGGACGGTGGACAAACGAACACAGGCTAGTTTGGTCACTGATTGAGTTGAAGCGAATTAATAAAAAAATAAAAAATAAAAACTCCCTCCTAGACTAAACACACCCCTCAGCAAGGTCAGAAAAGGCGGAGTCTGAGTCAAACATAGCCAAATATTTAGGCTTGATATATTGAGTTATTACAAAGATAAAATAATCTTAACAGGTAGAGATTAGAGGTAATTAATTAATCATGTGTATTTGTTGTAAACTCACTCATTCGTGCACCCGAACGTGAAGCTCTTAACAGAATTCACGAGTAAAATTTTAACAATATCAATTCAGTGCAAAGTTGAAAGGATTTTTTAATTTTTTTTTGTAATAATTATTCTAAAATTTATTCAGGTATTCGTTTCAGAGTTGTAAAATAAAATTAAACTTTTACTTCTTACACAAGTCTCAAACTTTTTCTCAAACATCATTTATACTTTCAGTAAAAATAACATCCTCTAAAAAGTACTGTATACATCCAGAGTTTTTGTTCTACAGTTCACTGATGAGTAACAATAAATATTCCAAACTTACACTCTGTAAAATAATTCACCGTAAAACTATGAAAAGTATTAGACAAACTTTCATCGTCCAATAATTCAACTAGAAAAGTTTCACGAGGGAAATTTGCAACAGAAGACCCCCAAACTTGAGGGTCGAGATGGCTGCTAAACGTCGCCTTAACTCATCCCCGTGTTATGATGTCACTTAGTGCAGTTAATGCCGGCCTTATCTTACAGTTAACCCTTTGATTACGATGGTTGGACCCTTTGATGACGATGACTTAACCCTTTGATGGCGATTTAACCCTTTGAAGACGATGACTTAACCCTTTGATACCGATGATTTAACCTTTTGATGACGATTATTCAACCCTTTGATGAAAATGATTTAACCCTTTGATGACGATGGTTTAACCCTTTAGACTATAATTTAACCCTTTGATGACGATGGTTTAACCCTTTAGAGACTATAATTTAACCCTTTAGGACTCAAAGGGTTAATTATACTAGCGGAACAATACTCGTAAATGGCCGTCCAATCTTACACAGACAATTAAATTACGCTGTTAAATAATAAACAAACTCAGTAAAATATAAAGAAAAAAATAAATATTAAAATTAAATCACATGAAAGTCCCAAAGAACAATTCTCATTTTATAATTGTTTAAATGGAGTTACTTAGTGGAATGAAAGCACAAAATAAAGGTCAAAATCTTAGTTACATATTTAAATGAAATTCCTTGGTGGTTGAGTGACACAAGAGCTATTTATCTGACACAGTTATTTAAATGACATGACTGACAGAACCTCAATGGCTGCCAGAAGGTGAAGCCATTTTCCTCGGCCCTCAATAAATAATTATTAATCCCTTGTGAAATTTACAAGCGATGATCAAATAATTTAGTGTAAAGGTGAAACTCTCTCTCTCTCTCTCTCTCTCTCTCTCTCTATATATATATATATATATATATATATATATATATATATATATATATATATATATATATTTCTCTCTGTTTCCCTGTCTGTCTGTCTGTCTGTCTGTCTGTCTCAGGGTTCATTATTATCATAGAGTAAAAACACCATAACTGCTGCATTAGACGTGTGCTTTAGAAATTATACAGTGAAATATTTTAACACAGACAGACAGACAGACAGACAGACAGACAGATACAGACAGACAGACAAACAGAGAGAGACTTCAGTTTAGTCAGTGAAGGTAAATATATTAGGTAGGTGTGGAAAGTTATAGCAGCTAATATAGGAGAAATATTGTGTACAGAGTGAGTAAGTGACAACAGCAACCATAATCTCCAACAACCACTACACTAACCACCACACAACCACAACCACCACCACCACACAACCACAACCACCACCACCACACAACCACAACCACCACCAACAACAACCACCACCACCACTACCAACCTCAACCACCACCACTACCAACAACAACCACCACCACTACCACCACCACCACCAACAACAACAACAACCACCACCACCACTACCAACAACAACCACCACCACCACTACCAACAACAACAACCACCACCACCACCACCACCACCAACAACAACAACAACCACCACCACTACCAACAACAACCACCACCACCACTACCAACAACAACAACCACCCACCAACAACAACCACCACCCACCAACAACAACCACCACCACCACTACCAACAACAACCACCACCACCACTACCAACAACAACCACCACCAACAACAACAACCACCACCACCACCACTACCAACAACAACCACCACCACTACCAACAACAACCACCACCACTACCAACAACAACCACCACCACTACCAACAACCACCACCACCACCAACAACAACAACAACCACCACCACTACCAACAACAACCACCACCACCACCACCAACAACAACCACCACCACCACCAACCACAACCACCACCACCACCAACAACAACAACCACCACCACTACCAACAACAACCACCACCACCACTACCAACAACAACCACCACCACTACCAACAACAACCACCACCACTACCAACAACAACCACGACCACCACCAACAACAACCACCACCACTACCAACAACAACCACGACCACCACCAACAACAACAACCACCACCACTACCAACAACAACCACCACCACCACTACCAACCACAACCACCACCCACCAACAACAACACAGGGACAGGTCATCAGTTGTTACAGTGGCACTAACAAATAACAACAATCTGTCAGGTTATCTTAACAATCACGTCCTAATGAAAAGATAACAGTGATCCGCTCGTGATGACATGATAATTAGTATCTATTATGGCAGCTAAATTAATATTCCGGGTGACAATACGCAGCGCCATGGCAACCTTCATCACCATGGCAACCTGCGTGGCCTTGATAACCTCTATTACATAAGCAACTTACATCATGGCAACCTAGAATACCGTGGCAACCTTCATCACCATGGCAATCTAGATCACCATGACAACCTGCACCACCAAGGTAACCTTCATCACCATGGCAACCATGACAACCTATATCGCCATGGCAACCTAGATCACCATGGCAGCCTCGATCACCATGGCAACCTTCATCACCATGGCAACAAATGACGTCTCTTGACCTGTTCGAATAAATAAATTCAACCTCCAGGATTGGTCAATGCGCTTGTAACGTCATTAAATATTTCCATCTGAAGCACTAGCTACAGAGAACCTGACGTCACCAATTCCACCACCATGATTGGCCAACAAGCTCCTGACGTCACCAATCCCACCTCCATGATTGGCCAGCGAACATCTGACGTCACCAATTCCACCACAATGACTGGTCAACGAATACCTGAAGTTATCAATTCCACAACCATGATTGGCCAACAAGCTCCTGACGTCACCAATCCCACCTCCATGATTGGCCAGCGAACATCTGACGTCACCAATTCCACCACCATGATTGGCCAACTAGTACCTCACATCACTACTGCCACGTTGATGATTGGCCAACGCGCGATAAGACGTCAGCAAAATTACAAAACAACTTTTTCCCCCCAACATTCTTTCCCCCTCCCTGATAATATCGAGAAATTTCAGCTGTCAATACCAGGCCAGAAGGAGATCCCGGTATATGATAATAAAAGCAGTCGTATGCAAATGAGGTTAATTAAATCTTACTCTACCTGTCCTCGGGCACAGGTGAGGAGGCATGAGTGTTGAGACGGTGAGAGGGGAGCGGTGAGAGGGGAGCAGTGAAGGGGGAGCGGTAAGGGGGGAGCGGTGAGGGGGGTTATATATTCTATTATAATCTACAACCACAACTACTACTACCACCACCATCACCATCACAACTACTACTACCACCACCATCACAACCACCACCACAATCCACAACCATTCCCCCACCATCTACAACCATTCTCCAGTACCACCATACCTATTACCACTAACCACCATCCACAACCACAATCCTCCTACTCCATCACCATCAACACCATCACCACCATCCCCATCACCAACCACCCCCATCACCATCACCACCTTCCCCATCACCATCCTCAACATCACCATCCTCATCATCACCATCACCACCCTCACTATCACCATCACCATCCTCATCATCACCATCACCACCCTCCTCCACCACCCTCCCCATCACCACCCTCACCATCACCACCCTCCCAATCACCATCACCACCCTCCCCATCACCACCCTCACTATCACCATCACCACCCTCCCCATCACCATCCTCCCCATCACCACCCTCCCCATCACCACCCTCACCATCACCATCACCACCCTCCCCATCACCATCCTCCTCCACCACCCCTTCAACACACACAGCACGTCGACAGCTACAAATTCTGGCAGGTGTGTGTGTGTGTGTGTGTGTGTGTGTGTGTGTGTGTGTGTGTGTGTGTGTGTGTGTGTGTGTGAGAGAGAGAGAGAGAGAGTCGCCAAAATACAATAACCAGATGCTAATAATGCTCACTTCACACTAACAAATAAACTCATTCTTACACAAAAATACTCAGTAAAAACGTTTATGTCTTTTCTCTATTATTTACTAACACAAAAACCACTTAATTCTGTATTTCTTTGTATTTTCATTATACAAAATATCTACATAAAAAGAGGTATTATTTTACTGATAATTTATATTTTATAAATATTTTCACAGGATTATTTTGGAACCTTTATGCATTATGATCAATGTATTTTATTATATTAACCAACAATATTTAATTAATTCATTTATATAAAAAAGTGTATTTCAGGATTATGTAATAACGATGTATTTTGTATAATGTGATATACTGGTAGATTTCATTATATATATATTTTTTTTAATTAATATAAAAAATACGTGAATGATAAATACCTGTTTTATATATCCAGGTGTGTGTATGGTGTCTCTCTCTCTCTCGTACCCCACACAACCACCACCACCGCCTACAGGTATACATGTACCATCCCAACCCACATACATACACCACTCCACTACCACCCACACATCCGCCACCACCACGTCCCTCCACCAACCCTCACACACACTACCCACACACCACACCTTAAACCAGAGAGTAGACGGGTTAAAAGTAGAACCATTAAACTCTACAAGAACAAAACACAGTCAACATGCAAGACATAATTTGGCTCACAAACTTCTTTCTCTCTCTTTCTCTCTCTCTCTCTCTCTCTCTCTTTCTTCCGGGGAGTCAAAAGATAGTAAACCTTATCTCCCCAAAATATCTCTCAGTAGTGGTTTAGTTACTTTCACACAACTCTCTCACTTTATCTCTCCTTAAAACTTTATCTGCCATGAAACTCTCCCTTAAAACTTTCTTCCCAAAGTGAAAGTTCATTTGCTGTGGCTTCATCTCTTTGGTTGTTATCGACGGCTGAAACTTTTTGGGGAACCTTTTTTTTCCTGGTGAAAGTTTAATTCCTGTCACTATTTCTCTCCCCTGCATTTGACTTCTTCTCTTCCACTGCCTCTTCTCTTCTCTTTTACTCTCTTCCTTTCTCTACAGTTTATCTCTCTGTCTCTCTCTCTACTGAAATGGTTACCCTCTCCCTACATTCTCTCCCTCTCTCTCTACTCTACTTTAACCCTAATCTCCCTATTTCCCCTTTTACTCTCCCTCCCCCCTCTCCCCCTTGTGAGTGCCTCTTCCCTCAACTCTCCCTAGCGAGCGTCACTTAGTCGGCGTGAACATCAGAGAGGAACAGTTCTCTGATAGCCGACCCTGTACATTATCACCCCTCTCCCTCTCCCTCTCATTCCCCTCTCCCTCCCCTCTCAACACTCACAACTTCTAACGACGCCTCCATTGATGACACACACCATAGCTGACACTTCCCTTGATGGCTGACACCGCCGCTGACGCACACTAGCCATATTTATTTACACCCGGAGTATTACCTGTGTCCCTTCATATCACCTGGAGACAACACCCCGTACCTGTATACATACCACCTGGGTCTTCATGCATACAGTGCATACCCAGGTGGCCACAACACAGACTTCCATAAAGAGTAATCCACCACACCACTGACCCGGCCACACCACTGGACCGGTCACACCATTGGACCGACCACACCACTGGACCGGTCACACCATTGGACCGGCCACACCACTGGACCGACCACACCACTGGACCGGTCACACCACTGGACCGGCCACACTACCAACACCTTCACTTAGTCTAATGTTTCACTCTCAGGTAAAAGAGATTGACAATATTCACGCTCAGAGGAGTGTGTGAAATGTACAGGTGAATGAGCCAGGCAGGTGAGTGAGCCAGGCAGGTGAGCGAGCCTAACAGGTGAGTGAGCCTAACAGGTGAGTGAGCCAGGCAGATGAGCGAGCCTAACAGGTGAGTGAGTCAGGCAGGTGAGTGAGTCAGGCAGATGAGCGAGCCTAACAGGTGAGTGAGCCAGGCAGGTGAGTGAGCCTAACAGGTGAGTGAGCCAGGCAGATGAGCGAGCCTAACAGGTGAGTGAGCCAGGCAGGTGAGTGAGTCAGGCAGGTGAGTGAGTCAGGCATGTACACCTCATGACAAACACTCTCTCGGTGGACGCTCCCATGACACTCAACGCTATTTCCCATGACTAAATAGGGCGTGTCTCTTATCTTTCTCTTTTCTCTCTCATCTCTCACTTTCTTTTTTCTCGCTCACTTTCTCCTTTTTTTTCGTCTCTTTTTGCATTCTTTCAATTTATCTTTTTTTTCACTCCATTTTCTTTCGCATTTTTTCTTTCTAGTTCTGTTTCTTACTCCTTTCTCTCTCTCTCTCTCTCTCTCTCTCTCTCTCTCTCTCTCTCTCAACACCATATCCCATGGCCGCTACTGTGTAATGGTATTTGTAAAGGAGTAATGTCAATATAACACTCTCCCTTCCTCCCTTACACACTCTCTCCCTTACACTCATCTCCCTCCCTCACACCCGTCTCCCTTCTTCTCTCTTACGCTCCTCTCTCCCTCTACACTCCCCCTCCCTCCCTAATAACCTCCCTGTTCTCTCCTCGCGTGACTTGAATCATACAGACAAAGGCATCAACACAATATCAGAAAGCTATATTGGACGTTCCTTACCAACCCACGCACCGATATTAACCCTGAGAATCTTCCGACCACTTGGGGGAAGGGGGGCGATCCACACCTGTACACCACTCACACCTGTACACCACCCACACCTGTACACCACTCACACCTGTACACCACCCACACCTGTACACCACTCACACCTGTACACCACCCACACCTGTACACCACTCACACCTGTACACCACTCACACCTGTACACCACACACACCTGTACACCACTCACACCTGTACACCACCCACACCTGTACACCACTCACACCTGTACACCACCCACACCTGTACACCATTCACACCTGTACACCACTCACACCTGTACACCACTCACACCTGTACACCACCCACACATGTA
>CAUDMG010002327.1:2115000-2130000 GCA_958450375.1 Homarus gammarus | reverse complement strand
GACGCACTGCCCCATTCTGAAGTTATAAAAGGCCTGTGTCGCGCCGGCAATGTAAAAATATGTGTTCAAATTTTGCACGTTGAGCACAAAGTTCAAATTTATGAGACTTGGCGTCCACACACATGTAGCCTCCTCCTCCTCCTCCTCCTCCGACTCCTCTTCCTCCTCCTCCTCCGACCCCTCCTCCTCCTCCTCCGACCCCTCCTCCTTCTACTCTTCCTCCTCCTCCTCCTCCTCCGACCCCGCCTCCTCTTCTTCTTCCTCCTTAAATAGATTTTATGTACATCAGTGATTTTTTTAGTCTTAGGAATTACGGAGAGAGAGAGAGAGAGAGAGAGAGAGAGAGAGAGAGAGAGAGAGAGAGAGAGAGAGAGAGAGAGAGAGAGAGAGAGACTTAAGACAAAATAAAAGAAGACAAGAGAAAGGAAGAAAGAAAGCTTAATAATTTGGCAAAGTTTTGGATCACACACACACACACACACACACACAGTGTCTCAGAGAGCCATAAAACTGGGACACTTCGCTGAAACACAACACTAAATCCACTTTCTTGGCCCACCGAGTGTCTGAGTGGATTAGCAGGGGTAGGGGAAGGGAAGGGGGTGAGGGGGAAGGGAAGGGGGTGAGGGGGAAGGGAGGGAGTGATCGTGATTTTTCAGGTGTTTTGGTGTGGGAAGTCGTGTTTCGTTTAGCTTCAGTCTCAAGTGTTCGAATCCCAGTGGCTTCAGATTTGATCCCCTCGTGACCCACCTTAACCTGACCATTTAAAACTGTGACCCCACCTTGACCTGGCCTCTTAACCTCGTGACCCACCATGACCTGACCCCTTAAAATCGTGACCCACCTTGACCTGACCCTTTAAAATCGTGACCCACCTTGACCTGACCTCTCAAGCTCCTCACCCACTATGACCTGACCCTTTAAACTCGTGACCCACCATGACCTGACCCCTTAAAAACCGAAAAAAAATTTCCCTTTAAATTGAAGAGAAATAAAATCACGCCTGGCCAATCCTGCTGACCATTTTTTTTATGTCGAGCTGAATTAAATTATTTACAATTACTCACTTCCACGTTTTTTTTTACCTTGAGTGTGTGTGTGTGTGTGTGTGTGTGTGTGTGTGTGTGTGTGTGTGTTAGTTATCAAGTTAGTGCAGTACTCCACCGCGTGCTTTTTGTGTGTATTGATGTTATACGTTTGGTTTTTACGTTTTCATATATGTGTATGTTTTGGGTATTTATTTTTTTTGTGTTTGGATGGTTTTTTCCTGTTTTTTTTCGTTTTTACATTTTTCTCAACCCTTTTTTTCTGGAGTTAGTTTATTTTTTTTCTTCATTTTTTTTTGTACTTTTTGGATAAATTATTTTCATATCGTTTTTATGTTCATTAATTTATTGTATTTTTTAAGTCTCAATCACCCCAATTACCACCATCATTATACCACCATCACTATCATCACCACTATCACCTACATCACAACCACTAGCCACACCACCCCCACCAGTCACCCCCACCAGTCACCTCCCCTACCCCACCCCACCCCCACCAGTCACCCCCCCACCCCCCCCCACCAGTCCCCCCCCACCCCACCCCCACCAGTCACCCCCCACACCACCCCCACCCCACCAGTCACCCCCCCACCCCACCCACCATCAGGACCTTTAAACTCAGGTAAACAAACTCGGCCACGACGTCAACACAAACAACAATTCAAATCCGCAACACAACGACCGGATACAACACACGCGTCGGCCGGAAGTGTCCCCCCCCCCTACCCTCCTCCTCTTTTACTTCCTCTCCCTCTCTTTTCCTCCTCATCTTTCTACTCTCCTTCTCCCCCTCCTTTCCTCTGTCATCCTTCCTCCCTTCCCCTCTATCTTTTCCTGTCACTCTCTGCTTTCCTCCCTATCCTCCTCCTTTCCCTCTTCTTCGTCCACCTCTCCCTCCCCCCCTTTCCTCCCCTTCCCCTCCGCCTTCCCACTCTTTCTCTTTCCTCCCCCTCATCCTTCTCTCCCTACCTCATCCTTCTCTCCCTCTTCCTCCTCTCTCCTTCCTCTTCCTCCTCTCTCCTTCCCTCTTCCTCCTCTCCTCTGGATACTACATCACTGTCTTCACTTTACATACCTGTTGAGTGTGGCGTTCATCACTGCTGTTAACGGTACACACACACACACACATGTACGGATACCTACACATACATACATACATACAAATATAGAAACAAGAACTACCACCATCACAGTCATCACCAAGTAAAACCAAACAACAACAATTACCACCACCACCATCACCACAACAACAACAATCACCACCACCACCAGGCCAACAACAATCACAACTTATAATTAATAATTTATACTTTGTCACAATCTAATCCTCACAGCACCCTATTTTTTTATCCAGTTACGAAAGTCCTTTGAATTCCTACAGTGGAGTCCTTAGTACTTTTCTTTGGGTGGCCTTAAGAAGACGCCCTTTATAAGAATCCTTCTTCACCATCCTGAGTCTTTCCCTCCCCAGGCGCCCTTCAGCAGCGAGAAGTCGTCTAAGGAGATCCTTTCTTCTTTAATTGGTGTCCTCTGAGACAGTCCTCCTCGCAGTGTTCTCAGTAGGAGGTCCACCTTAAGTAAGTCCTTCACTAGGGAGAAGTCTTTAGATAATACTTGAGTGGGGAGGGGGGGGGTGTCACCCTTAGGGAAATTCTTCTGCTGGGGGAGGGGGGGAGGGGCGGCCTTACCAAAGTTCATCAGTAGGACGCCCTTAAATTAGTTCAGCAGCGGATGTTCTTTTTGAAGGTCCTAATTTGTCCTCTCTTTAATAGGACCTGCAAGGAACCCCAGCAGCGTGACGTCCTTCCAGTAGTCGTTCTGGGTGGTCGGTCCTACGATTCTTTTCCTCTCAGGTGCCCTTCAGTAGCGAGGCGCCCTTCCTCAGCGCCCCTAGAGTATGTCCTCCTCAAGCACCCTCCAAAACGAGATGCCCTTCAGAAATGTCCCTTCCATGGAGCCCTACGAGTCTGTCCTCTTCAGAAACCCTTCAGGAAAAGGTCCTTCTTGCCGGGCGTCCTCCAGGGAAGAGAGAGAGAGAGAGAGAGAGAGAGAGAGAGAGAGAGAGAGAGAGAGAGAGAGAGAGAGAGACTAGGGGCACGAACCTCCGACACCAGGTGAAAGGTGTGCGGGAGGCGGAAGATGGGGAGGAAGGTGCGTGCTGTACACCTCACCCCGCCCACCACAACACAGTAATAATAATACCATGTAAAAACAACTTCCTTCCAGCTTATGTTAAACGCAAACATTAACCAGCTCTAACATTTTTAATCGATGAACCAACGACAATTTTAACACGTGTATTATCATATTACAGACCAATAACTTAACATGTTACTATTACCTTAACCAGGAGGAGACGACGACAAAGCTCTCCTGTGTAACCCAAGTTGGCCATAAGACTTAGGGAAGAATAGTTGACATAAATGACATTGTTTACACCGCCGCCGACGACCCTCACGACACAAGGGGCGGCTCTAGTCCTCGGTGATGTAGACAAAGTTCCACAAGTTGAGTTTACGTTCAAAAGTTTCGTTATCAAGAAGAGCTCCGTGTATCTTGACAACGCCAACGCTCGTTAATAAATAGCACAAGTTTCTCCCGTGAATTACAACTCACGAGAAAGATGAGGTATTCTCTTCCCCCTTCCTCTCTCCCCCAGCCTCCATCATCACCACCATCATCTCCACCACTACCATCACCAACACCCCTACCCCCACCACCACCTTCCCCTCCCCTCCACCACCACGGCCTCCTACACGGGTGGGTATATTCAGAGCAAAATTTGCAACTCAAAAGCGGGTGTCGTCGTGACCTGTCGAATTTTACAAGACCGAGGTGGAGCAGCGAACTGAGTGACGTGACCGGCGGCAACGAGTCCTTGTGACGACGAGGGGGAGACGACGAGTGACAAGGGGAGGGGAGAAGTGGGGAGGGGAGGGGTGGGGAGGGGAGGGGTGGGGAGGGTAGGAGAGAAGTGGGGACGGGGAGGGTAGGAGAGAAGTGGGGACGGGGAGGGGAGAAGTAGAGAGGGGAGGGGAGAAGTAGGGAGGGAAGGGGAGAAGTGGGGAGGGGAGGGGCGATGTGGGGAGGGGGAGGGGAGGAGAGAAGTGTGTAGGAAGGAGATAGTTGAGAAATGGATATGAGGATGGAAAGCGAGGAGTAGGAGAAGGGGGAGAGGAAGTATGAGAGAAGTGGAGAGAAAGAGAGAGGAGGAGAGAAAGTAGGAGAGGATAATGGAGGGAAAAGGAACATAAATGAGTAAGAAGCATGGTGGAAAGTGGAACAGAAGCAGAGGGAAAGAAAGATGGTGTGGAAGAGAGGGTATACACCTTCTCTCCCTCCCATTCTCCCTTATCCCCTCTCTCTTGTCCACCATAACCCCTCCTCCTC
This sequence comes from Homarus gammarus, assembly GCA_958450375.1. Taxonomy (NCBI): domain Eukaryota; kingdom Metazoa; phylum Arthropoda; class Malacostraca; order Decapoda; family Nephropidae; genus Homarus; species Homarus gammarus. Next base: position 2,125,561 of record CAUDMG010002327.1, on the reverse strand, counting down.
TTCCTAAGCTAACAGCCCAGGTCGTTCCCCAGTATACAAATTCTTTAGTCCTCCTCCTTCTCCTCTCCCTTCCCCCTTCTCCTCTTCGTCTCCCTTCTCCTCCTCCTCCTCTTCTCCCTCTCCTCTTCTTCTCCCTCCTTCTCCTTTTCATCTCCCCCACCTCTTCTTCTCCCTCCTCCTCCTCCTCCTCCTCGTCTCCCCCCTAAGCTCACAGCCCAGGTCCTCCTCCTGGTCTTCTTTACGAGACTCACTCGTCGTAAAATCCCAAACCTTAAAATTCACGGAAACTGGAATACAATGACTAGACCAAGGTGGAGGGTGGAACAGGAGGAAGAGGAGAGGAAGAGGAGGAAGGAAGAGAAGAGGAAGAGGAGGAAGGAAGAGGAGAGGAAGAGGAGGAAGGAAGAGGAGGAAGGGCTGAGGAGGAGGAGGAGGAGGAAGAAGGGAAGGAAGAGGAGGAGGAAGATGCGGAAGAGGAAGGAAGGAATGAAGGAAGGAAGGAAGGAAGGAAGGACGGAAGGAAGGAAGGAAGAAACGAAGGAAGGAGAGGAGAAAGAGAAGTAGTCGATGATAATGAAGACGACGAACCAATAAACAATAAATAAATAAAAAAATAAAAAAGTAATAATGAAACAAAAATAACAACAATGATTTATGAACAAAGTATAAAGCAAAAAAAAAAATGAAGCATAAACAATACAAAATATAAATAAATAATAACAATAACAAAAACAGTAAATACAAAAAAATAAAAAATTCCCACAAAAACAATAAAGATTTAGACAATAAAAATAACAAACAAATAAAAACAAAACAAAGAATAACCAAACAATAAAAAATTCTACAAAAACACTCAATAAAGGATCAGCCTCATGAAAAAAACAAAGACTAAATAACAAAAATAGAAAGAAAACAGAATAACCGAGAAAAAAAAAAAAGAAAGTTAGGAAGATGAAACAAAAAGAAAAAATAGTAAATACGATCAGGAAGCAAAGGGATGATAACAGAATAATAAAGATGAAAGGAAAGAGAATAAAACACAAATGAGGATATAAATAAGAAGTGGCAAAATTTAATAACGGTTTCAAGAGAGGCAGGAAAAAAATTGGATACAGGGAATAAGAGATAAGAGAGAGAGATAAGAGAGAGAGAGAGAGAGAGAGAGAGAGAGAGAGAGAGAGAGAGAGAGAGAGAGAGAGAGAGAGAGAGAGAGAGAGTTTATATATATATCACAAAATAAACAACAACACTATACATTAATATGCAAATTGAGGTCAACTGTAATGGCCTTGTTTGAATGTTCCTCTACTACAGCCGACAATTTAAGAGACACACGGTAAAATTGTTCCCATTCCCACGATAAAATTGTTCCCATTCCCAGTGTAAAATTGTCCCCATTCCCAGTGTAAAATTGTCCCCATTCCCAGTGTAAAATTTTTTCCCCATTCCCAGTGTAAAATTGTCCCCATTCCCAGTGTAAAATTTTCTCCCCATTCCCATTGTATAATTATTCCCATTTCCAGTGTAAAAAAATAGTTCCCATTCCCGGTGTAAAAAAAAAAAATAATCCTTTCAGTGACTGTAAAAATTAATCTTCCATCAATGTTAATAATACTAATTATATTTTTCCCTCATGGTAAACTGCACCTTTCACTAATAGGGAAAAAATCCACAACACTTTCACCAATATGAACCTTATATCTCTCTCTTTCACTAACGACACAGTTCTCACCAATGGCCTTACACTCACCTTTCATTAGTGAGATAAGGTATGGGAAATAAACTCTTAAACAATTTTCAAAGACTTTTTTTTTTTCATCAGTTCAAATAATTTTCTTCCATTGATGTTAATTAAAAAAACAAACAAAAGACTCCTTCCATCTTTAGAAAAATTATATACTTTCACCAATGTGTCGCCACAATACACCAGCGGTAGGAGAGAGGAGAGGAGAAGAGAAGAGAAGAGAAGAGAAGAGAAGAGAAGAGAAGCAATAAATAAGAACAAATAAAAATCTAAAATAACAACAAACTCATTCCACACACACACACACACACACACACACACACACCCAACTAAGGCAAAAATAAACATCAGATCCAATATTCGAAAGTTGAGCGAGGTTCGAACCCAGACGTAAGGAGAGGCAGAGGAACCAGGGGGCCAACGGAGTAAACTTTTAATGTACTCTACGGGCCACACACACACACACACACACACACTCACCGAAGTTGAGGTACTTGTTAATGGAGACGAAGGCAGTATGGTCGACTAGGGGCGCCCTCCTTCCCCCATTATGTCAGTCTCTACCACCTATATATATAAACGAGGAGGTAGTAGCACCCTGTTGTAGTAGTAGTAGAAGTAGTACCCTGCAGTAGTAGTAGTAGTAGTAGTAGTAGTAGTAGTAGACATTCACCCAAAACCCTATCTGTAGTCGCTGTGATCGATGAATTTCACAATGAACACTGCGGCTCCTGTTGTCTCAGTAGGGTTGTCAAAATCCTTCGTCCGTTGTGTCATATTTTTCCAACACAATTTTGCAAGGATACTTTTTGGAGTGACTATTCATTGTAGTTTTATTGGTGATGACAAACGATAATTACCTCCAGTTACACCTGTACAGTAGGTGTCAGGTGTGTTAATGAGCTGTGTCGTCTTGTTTATTTACTAGGTATTGACGACACTTCTCATCCCTGTTATTATCTTACCTCTTCTCTCTCTCTATATTATCTTCCTTCTTCTTTCCCCTCTCCTTTCCTGTTACTCCTTCCTCCACTCCCTCTTTCACACGATTCCTGCTCTCTATTTCTATTCATTCTTTATTTTTTCGTTGCCCTCATCTTCCTCTCAATTCCCCTCTCCTACTTTTCCTCCCCTCTCTCTCTCTCTTCCTCCCCTCCCTCTCTCTCTCCCTCCCCTCTCTCTCCTCCTCCCTCCCCCAGTTCCCTTCCCATAACAACTTCGTTAGTTGTTCCATCATGATCAAAGTTGCAAATTTTTACTCCCAGGATAAACAAGGCCATTAAGCACAGCCTAGGAAAAAAAATCCTAACCCTATAAAACTCAAAGAATGACTTCGCCAAACTTACTCCAGTCTTTTGCGCCTCCAACTATTAAAAAAAAATTGCGTCTTTTTTTAATACAACTTTACCAAGAATTAAACTATGAGGGGGGGGGGGAGGGATAGATTTATATTTAGTACAATATTATGAATCATAAAAAAGTCGTCGCCGCTGTTCATACTATGGAGAAAAATTATGGTACCTCGACTGCCAGATGAACGACGAGCGCCAAAAACACCTCTCGAGGCCTGTGACGTCATGATGTAAACAAGACCGCTCTCTTAGACACATACAAAGACAAGAGGAGACAAAGACAGAAAACAAACACACACAGCAAACAAAAACACGTCAGATTCACATGTAAGCCAACAAGACAGACAGACATACAAAGACATCATCATCAAAACAGAAAACATCAATACAACCCCACCTAAAACCAGTAGCGCGCACACACACACACACACACACACACACACACACACACACACACACACACCATACAACAATAGCACTATCATCACCCGCGACACCTTAATGTAAACAAAGCGCCGAAACCTGAGCGTAATGTTGAGTTGTGAGGAATATGACCCGGAATAATAAAGATGCATAGCTCCGGGTTATGTAGCGGTGCCGACTTAGTCTCTCTCCCCCCCTCTCTCTCTCTCCAACACCAGATCTTCCTCTCTCTCTCTCTCTCCAACACCATGATCTCTCTCTCTCTCTCTCTCTCTTCACACACACACTTACATCATCCTATTCCATGCCTCGTTTCCCTTCCTCTCCCCATCTCCCTTTCCTCTTCTTCCCCTTGCTTCTTTTCCTTCTCCTCCTCTTCCAACCTTCCTTATCCCCCCTTTCCTCTTCCTGTGTCCTCTTGCTATCTCCCTCCTCCTACGCCTTCCATATTCCTCTTCGTCCTCTCTCCTCCTTTCCTCCTCATTATCCTCCTCCTCCTCTTCCTATCCCTCCCCTCCCACATCATGCCCTCCCTCATAGACTTGACAACACACTCGGGCAACACTCCAACACACTCAAGGGTCACACTCAAGTCTCTGTCTACGCCCTCTTAGAATCTCACCACCACTTAAAACGAAGATAAACATAGATAAATAAATAAAAAATAAAATAAATAGTAAATAAACAAGAAATAAAAAAGTGCAATATTCCTTAGGGAGATTTGACTAAAGTTTCCCTAATTCTTCAAAAGGTTTCCCCTGATTTTCCCTAAAGTCGATAAAAATGTACCAAATTTACCTAAAATTCTTTGAAGGATTTACCGAAATTCCCTAAATACAAGTTTTTCAATATATTTTCCTACATTCCCGCGGAGAGAGAGAGAGAGAGAGAGAGAGAGAGAGAGAGAGAGAGAGAGAGAGAGAGTAGTGAGGAAGAATATTAGGGGGGAGGGGGGAAGGGGTGAGGAGGAGGGGGGGGGGGGGGGAGTCCAAAACACCTGGGTCACAACTAAAAAAAAAAAAAACGCTCTAATGACGAAAGTATTTTTACGTGACTGACAAAATCTTGGAGGGAGGGAAAGATAGGGGGGATGGGGAGGGAAGGAAGGAGGGTAAGATAGGAGGGATGGGGAGGGAAGGAAGGAGGGAAAGATAAGAGAGATGAGAGGATGCGTGAAAGATGGGGATGAAGGGAGAGAGGGAGGGGGTGAGAGGGGGGGAGAGGTGGAGAGGAAGTGAGACACGGGGGGGGGGAGGAGAGGGAGGTAAGGATCAGGGAGGAAGGAAAGAGTGAGATAGAGAGGAATGAAGGAGGAAGGGATGGGATAGGGTGGGAAAGGGGGCGGTAGGGATGAGGAGGGAGGAAAGATCGAGAGGGATAGAATTAAAAGAGGAAAGAAGGAATGAAGGAATGAAATAACAAGAAACGAACACACACACACACACACACACACACACACACACACACACACACACACTCTACGGAACTCGACAATCACATGTGAATAAAAACAGCTTAAGAGACAGAGAGATATTTGCGGGGTGACTGTTATGGTTATAGTGACGCCTTACTATTATTATTATTATTAAATTACAACAAAGAGACGAGGGATAATCCGCATAGGCCTTTAATAATAACAATAATAATAATAATAATAATAACAGTAATAACAATAATAATAATAATATAATAATAATAATAACAATACTGTAATAATAACACTACTACTACTACTAATAATAATAATAACAATGACAACAACATCAATAACAACACCAATAACAATAACAAGATCACCACCAGCACCTGCAGCCTTCACCTCTGTACCACTACAGTATTTCCTCCCTCATTATACAGTCTCTGCGACAAGAGCGGCCATTAGTGGTAATCCCTTAGCATTAGCTGGGTAACTGTATAGAGTGTCGCAAGCACTGTGGGAGGCCGTGTATGTATGTATGTATGTATGTATGTATGTATGTGTGATGTGGGTTTGTATGTATGTACAGATTAACACTCGTATACATAAATAAAGGCATAAAACACACACATACACTCCTCTCTACCTGTCCCTGTCACTCTCCTTCTCCTCCTTCTTCTCGTCTCTCTCTTTCGCCACCCACAAACATCTGTTGGCGTTTGTTATATCCGCCAGTAGCGACTTGCTCACTGGCAGGGGGTGACGGCCGCTCAAGTAGCACTGAGAGAGAGAGAGAGAGAGAGAGAGAGAGAGAGAGAGAGAGAGAGAGGAGAGAGAGAGAGAGAGAGAGAGAGAGAGAGAGATTACCATTCCATCTTCTTTTCTTCCCTCTACCTTACCTGTCTTCTCTCACCCAAGACACCCTTCTTCTCTACCTTGTCTTCTCTCAACTCACCTGTAAGAAAACAACAAAACAATTAATTAACTCAAGACTTCATGTATTTTGATCAATAATTATCTTAACTACAATAACTCAAACCACTAACAACAACTACAACAACTACAACTATAACTAACAACAACAACAACAACTATTACTAACTACTACAACTACCATTACTGTATGAGGTCACGAAGGGAACAGGTCTAGTAAGAATAGATGACTGACAACAAAGGAAGATGAATGTATGAATGTATTTGTGTGTGTGTGTGTGTGTGTGTGTGTGTGTGTGTGTGTGTGTGTGTGTGTGTGTGTGTGTGTGTGCAGCTCCCAACCAGTGTTTTTACCCGGTTTCACACAACCTCCAGGAGCTAAAAAAATAAATAAACAAATAAATAAAAAATAAAAAATATATATTCTTCATATATCTTTTAGTCTTGGGGGGGGGGGGGATGACACCGCCTGAGTGAGTGGTCTCCCCTCGGCCATTATCACATCTCCCCCTCGGCCACTATCACATCTTCCCCTCGGCCACTATCACATCTCCCCCTCGGCCACTATCACATCTCCCCCTCGGCCACTATCACATCTTCCCCTCGGCCACTATCACATCTCCCCCTCGGCCATTTACACGTTACAAAAAAGAAAGACAAAAATAACTAACCGGAGCAGCTCCTCGTCTTAGGTTCTCCGTTATGATTCTTTTAAAGTCTCAGTATGGTCAGTAAACCAGCTGGCAGTCTCCCTCACCGCCAAAAAGAGGGAGAATGAGGTGTGTTGGTGGATGTTGGAGGTGGGTGGGTCTTGGAGGTGGGTGGGTTTTGGAGGCAGGGGGGTAAGGTAAGGTAAGGTAAGGTAAGGATATCTAATAACCACGTGAAATAAACTGGGATACCTAATCTTCATGTGATTCGTAATGCTTATCATATTCAAAGCTTTAACATGTAAAAAGCTTTCTGTTGTATACATAAGCTGAATATATTTTATTTGTTTACTTGTTTATATTGGAAAAAAAAGCTGCTTAGGTCATAAGAAATACCTCTTAAAAATAGCCATTCCTGAGGTAAGGTTAGGTTAGGTTAGGTTAGGTTAGTTAACTGGGTTTGTCTTGTGGTGTTTCAATATCCGCTTCAACTAACTTTTTTGTTTTGCTTTTTTTATACATAATTATGAAGCTTCGAGCGTTTACAATACCTACCAGTTTACGATACCTTCCAGTTTACAATACCTTCCAAGGGAATTTTGTCCAATAGCATTATGTCCAGGAGAATTTTGTCCAACAGCATTATGTCCAGGAGAATTTTATCCGAAACAGCATGTCACTCCCCCCTCCCCCCTACCTCCCTGGCTCTCACAAGGAATTCGCAATATTAAACTAGGAGTCTCTGGCAAGTATTTTAGCTCCGTTGTCAACGCACACATTCTCGGGAAAATTTTCTTTGGTATATTTCGCACACGAGGACCGTTCATGGTCGTGTTCGGATCCCTGTGTCGTGTTTGGAGAGCGTTCGAGTCTTTTGTGTCGTGTTCGGATAGAGTTCGAGGCTATGTGTCGTGTTTGGAGAGCGCTCGAATCGTTATGTGTAGTGTTCGGAGAGCGTTTGAATCGTCTGTGTCGTGTTCGGACAGCGTTCGGTCTTTTGTGTTGTATTTGGAACGTGTCTGTGCCTTTGTTTTGAGTTCGGAATGCGTTTGGATTCTTTACGTTATGTTCGGGATTTGTTTTTGGACTTTACCTGGTGTTCGAATCCTTGGATCATTGTCGAACATCTTTATCTGAGTACACAGCTGTTAGAAATCCATCCGCCAGCTCTATCCATCCACCTTACCACCCACCCACTAAGTAATCCATCCACTGGCTCACCCACTCATCCACCCAGGCGTGTGTGTGTGTGTGTGTGTGTCCCCGGAGTTTGAGTGCTTGTCAACCAAAGTTTGTGTAGGTGTTGTGAGAGTATCAAGCCGCCGCCCCCCCCCCCCCCTCTCCACCATACCAACCCCCCCTCCCTCCTCCACCTTACCCCCCTCCCTCCTCCACTTTACCGTCCACACGATGTTTTGAGTACCACTTGTTTTTTTTATACTGTGTGTGTGTGTGTGTGTGTGTGTGTGTGACGGCTCGTGTGACCTGAGTGTTGGTTGGGGGGGAGGGCGGGAGGGGGGGGGGGAGGGGAATATTCTCTCTCTCTCTCTCTCTCTCTCTCTCTCTCTCTCTCTCTCTCTCTCTCTCATAAACACCAAACACCTGTAAATTCTAATCATTTATTACAATTATGAACAGTATTATTCTCTTGAGATAATTAAAACACTTTAGAAATTCAAAGACTGCTTACTACCCATAAGTAAATACTTTCTCTACTTATAAAATTCACTTAATAAAGAAGTTAGGACGTAATGGTTCAATACCTGGGAAAAGTTTATAAGTATTAGTAACTTTCAAAATTCTCCATAAATACCTGGGTACTTAAAAATTCTTAGATTAAATTCCCATCATCACTGAAAACCCTTCCTAAGAAATTCCCACCACTTAAAATCTACTTAAAAGCTTCTATCACTTAAAAACAAACAAAAATACTTAAAAATCGTACTCATGAACTCTCTAGCTGTATTTATACACTTAAACCCGTACTCTGTCACTTATAAATTCCAACCACTAACGCTACAACTCTACTTAAGCATTTCCAACACTTAAAAAACCCGAACTCTACCACTTACGACGCACTTGGAGAACTCTACCACTTACGACGCACTTGGAGACACTTATAAGACACTTGCCGTCATTTTCGGGCACACAGAGGGAAAAAGGCGACAAGAATTCCAATATTCACAGAGAGAATTTGACTTAACAGTATGGGGTTGGGTTAGGTTAGGTTAGGCACTACAGCGGCAGGTACAGCAGAGGGACAGCATTACAGTGATAAAGAAAAGCTGTTAAAATCTTCCATAGAACAGCAGATGCAGCAACAAGGTCAGCAGCCATAACAGCAGAGACTAAATAAAGGAATAGCAGGAGGTACAGCAGCGGCAGGAGGAGGTACAACAGCAGGGGAGGAGGTACAGCAACAGCAGGGGAGGAGGTACAGCAGCAGTAGGAGGAGGTACAGCAGCAGGGGGAGGTACAGCAAGAGGAGGTACAACAGTAGGGGAGGAGGTACAACAGCAGGGGAGGAGGTACAGCAGCAGCAGGAGGAGGTACAACAGCAGGGGAGGAGGTACATCAAGAGGTACAGCAGGAGGAGGTACAGCAAGAGGTACAGCAGGAGGTACAGCAGCAGGCGAGTGTGGAGAGGTAACGGACAACAGGAGACTAATAAAGACAAGGAGTGGAGGCTGGGGGGGCGTAACTAAGACTGATGACCCACGACACTCTCCCCCACACCCTCGCCCTCACCCTCGCCCACACCCTCGCCCACACCCACACCCTCGCCCACACCCATACTCACCTATATCGATGAGAAAGCCCACATCCACGCCGTATATAAACCCATCCCTACACCTGTATAGCAGTGTGCCAACGTGTACACCAGCCAACACCCATGACCCCGAGGACGACGACGACGACGATAACAATAATAATAATAATAATAATAATAATAATAATAATAATAATAATAATAATAATAACAACAGCCACAGGAGGACCATTGGCCAGGTTTTAGTTGAGGGTGTTGTTGGGTCATAGTGTATGCACCTGATGGTTATCACCTCATAGACGAGGCGTTTATGCGCCAGACTCGGGCGTTAAATAGCCCGTGCTGGCGAAAACCACTTTACAAAATAAATAAAATTAAATAAACATGAATTTCTTTTTTGAGAGAAGGGGAGAGGGAGAGGGGGAAAATGGGGAGACGGGGGAGGGGGAAAAGGGGCAAACGGGGAAAGGGGGAGAGGGGAAGGGAGAAGGGGGGTGAGAGAGAGGGAGAGAGGGAGGGTAACGGGGAGAAAATGGAAGGGAGAAGGGGGAGAGTGGGTGAAGGGTAAGAGAGAGGGAAAGGGAGAGAGAAGGGGAGGGAGAAAGGGGGAGAAGGGGAAGGGAGAAAAGGGGAAAAAATAAAGGAGAAAGAAGGGAGAAACAAGGAGGGGGGGGGGGGTGGATGTTCTTCACTCTTAATCCAAACTGTTTTACGATACTTAATACTTTTGTTATTATTTACGAGGGAGGAAGATCTCGTTAAAACTTTGACCAAATTGTTTTTCCATAGTTCAAACTTTTTTTTTACAGTCAATTATATTCTCAGAAGGAGCTGTGGGCGGGAGCTGAGGGGAAACGGTGGGGGAGGTTGGGGGCTGGTGATGGTGGGGGTTTGGAGGGTTGGGAGGGGGAGGGCTGGAGGCGGGGGCTGATCTAGTTCAAAGTTTTCCTCCAAGTATTAATATTATTCACCAATTACTTCATATCAATCTTGTTCAAACTTCCAGTCCAATTATTTTTGTTTTGTTATTGTTTTTGTTTTTGTTATTTTGTTTTTCCATTGACATTAATATTATTGGATTACTTTTGGGGGGTCGATCTTGTACAAACTTTGGCTCAGTTACTTTTACCATTGTTTATTAATATTATTCAGTGATTTCTTGTGAGGATATTATTGAAAGTTTAATCCCTTTTTTTGGGGAGGATCGGGATTACAAAGGGGATTTACAAGGAGATTACAATATAAGGATTTACAGAGGGATTATGAAATAAA
>CAUDMG010002327.1:2052500-2110000 GCA_958450375.1 Homarus gammarus | reverse complement strand
CAATTAGCTCACGCCAACACACAATTCTATTTTATTTTAAATGGATCAAAATTTAAACACTGATGAAAATAAAAAAAATTATCCCACAATTATATCACATTTCAATCAATGGGCATTAAAAATATGAAAATAGATGATCCCTCGCCACACACACACACACACACACACACACACTTTAGAATATTCTTAACCTGAAACGAATGAAATATTTTCGTGTTATATTTAGGTGTGTGTGTGTGTGTGTGTGTGTGTGTGTGTGTGTGTGTGTGAAAGAAAAAAGAAAGAACGAGAACAATGAAAGCGAGAAAGAACATAAGAGAAAATGGCAGTAAGAAGACATGAAAGTAGGAATGAAAGAAAAACAAAGGAGTTGGAAATGAATGAATGAAAAAAGAAAGAAAGGATCAGTGAGAAAGGAATGAATAGTGAAGAATGAAGAAGCAAAAACGACAAGAGCACAGGAGACGAGTTTCACTTCAAGACACTTTTCTTACCATGACCTCCAGCAGTAACAAGGAGGTCAGAGGTCACAGGTCAGAGGGCACACACACACACACAAAAGAGGTTCACAAAGGTCTTTCAAATTACCGAAAATGAACCTGAATGTTAGTTAATTTACGCAACAAAATCTAAATACAGGGAAATGAAAGGCAATTTATCTAAAGCGAACCCAAATTAACGTAAATGTTAGTCAGTTTACCCAAATGTAGCCACACTGTACCCAATTGAAGTCATACTGTACCCAAATGAAGTCATACTGTACCCAAATGTAGCCACACTATATCCAATTGAAGCCACACTGTACCCAATTGAAGTCATACTGTACCCAAATGGAGCCACACTGTATCCAATTGAAGCAAATGTACCCAGTTGTATTGTTGTTATGTAATGTAACAGGTGAACGTTCATTACAACAGGTGAACGTTCATTACAACAGGTGAACGTTCATTATACCAGGTGAACGTTAATTATACCAGGTGAACGTAAATAGATAGCCAGCACAGACCAATGATAATTTAAACCTAACCAAACCAAACCAAACCAAACCTAACCTAACCAAACCAAACCAAACCTAACCTAACCAAACCAAACCTAACCAAACCAAACCTAACCTAACCAAACCTAACCAAACCTCACCAAATTGAATCATCACATCTTGACACGATTAAACCTCTTTAGGCTACTGGTGTGTATCCTAAAGAGACAAAACAGCTAAGATAACAAGAGGGAAATGACCACCAGAGCCTCTTAAGTTATCTTCCCAACACGATAACACGATAGCTTACTATTACTGACATGATCCAGTTGATTATGTTACTGTGTTGTCGTAAATACTACAGCTCTGAGTACTTTATGTAGGTATTTCCAACACACACACAGTACATTTTAGGTTAGGTTAGGTTAGGACACACACACACACACACACACACACCCCTTCCATAATCTAGATGTATATTGTTATTATTATTATTATTATTATTATTATTATTATTATTATAGTCATTATTATCATCATCATTGTAAAACCCGCTAGAAGAATCATAGGCAATAAAACCCGGAAAGAAAATTACATAGATAAAACTGAACTAGACAGGTATGATAAATACGCTGCATTAAATTAACACAACAGGTAAATTATACAAGAGAAAGTAACAGTTGTGGAAATATTAATATTATCCTGAATTATGAGACCAATTTTTTTATCATGCTTAGTTTGGTCAGTAAGGAAGCATTGTAGTTCATTTTAACACGTAAAGTATGATGATTTAGCTTGAATATGATGATTTAACCTCGAGTATGATGACTTAACCACTTGAGTATGATGATTTAAACACCTTTGAGTATGATGACTTAACCACTTGAGTATGATGATTTAAACCTCCTGAGTATGATGACGTAACCACTTGAATAAGATGAATTAAACACCTTTGAGTATGATGACTTAACCCCTTGAGTATGATGATTTAAACCCCTTGAGTATGATGACAACCCCGAGTACAATACAACCCTCCATTATTACAAGGCCTTCAGCACCTTGAGTACAATATTACATCTTGGGCTAAGAGAACGTACTCAAAAGGCGTTGGGTTATCGTACTCTAAGGGTTCGCTGTATTCAGGGGGCTGATATCGTACTTAAGGGGTAAAGCTATCATGCTCCAGGGGCTATTTCACTCCACTCAAGGGGATTAGCCTCGGACTCAAGGGGTTTTAGCCTCGTACTCAAGGGGATTAGCCTCGTACTCAAGGGGATTAAACTCTCTCGTGTACACAAAATATAACAGAAACAAACACAACACAGACGCCGGCAGGAAAAAACTCCCCCCCCCCCTCCAGAGTATAAAAGATGAAAATAAACACAGTCAACCAGGAGGAAAAAAAGAAAAATATATCTCTTTTTGTCCAAGGGAAAAGAAAAATAGTCAGTTCCAAGGAAAAGTGGGAAAATCTATTTTTTTTTTTTTTGGTCCGAGGGAAAAAACTACAGGAAAATAAACACAGGAGGAAAAGTGGGAAAATCCATGTTTTTTTGTCTAAGGAAAAAAAAACGTGTAAATATTCTTGCCATAAGTATGTGTTTTATATGACAAACACACAAGAGGAAATTGACACAGTGTATAATATAGATTAGTGTTAATTGTGTCATGTCAGGTGTGTGTGTGATATGACCGACGTGCGTGTCGGATTTATGGCATGACAGATGAATGGAGATCAATGACAAGACGTGACATGGCAGACGTGTTTGTGTGAGAGAGAGAGAGAGAGAGAGAGAGAGAGAGAGAGAGAGAGAGAGAGAGAGAGAGAGAGAGAGAGAGAGAGAGAGAGAGAGAGAGAGAGAGAGAGAGATAATTGTGTCATACTGGCAGGTGTTAAAATTACTATAATGATAAATGTCCCATATATGTGTGTGTGTGTGTGTGTGTGTGTGTGTGTGTGTGTGTGTGTGTGTGTGTGTGTGTGTGTGTGCGTGCGTGTGCGTGTGTGTGCGTGCGCATAAGTGTGTACACGTGACATTTAGATAAATACCTTCATAAAGTCACAACTATCCACCAGCTACTATTCAGCATTGGTCCCATCCATCAATCCTCTTACCCCCGATCCATCCACCCGTCCTACCATCCATCCAAACATCCTTCCTCCCATGCCTCTGCCCTCCCCCCCCCCATCCCCCCTCCTCCCCCTCCTCAGAACTAACAACAAAGAAGTCTCAAGAAAACGCCCCCCCTTAGATGATGAAAAACGCCAACTTTAATTCAAATAAAGTTCCAAGTTAAATTTCAACTTTAATTAGTTGAAATTAAGCTCAGAAACAACGGTAATGAAATTTCCACTTTAATGAGTTTTAATTAAGGTGTGAGCGGCAAAAGGTAATACACATTTCTACATTACCTGGACGAGATGAAGCACAAAAATCCTGTCGCCAATCCACCTCATTTAACTCTTTTATCATCCCTTAATCTCTTAGTCATCTTTATTCATTCTCTCTTTCTCTCTTTTTTTTTTAATTTCCCGGTAATTATCATCGACCCGGATCTCTAGCGATAAAAAATTTCCCCCCGGACAACAAGGATACTTCATTATGGCCTCCTGGAAAAACCTGGAAACTGGAACATGATGGAAACAGTTGTCAACGAGAGTCTGGTCTGGTTTAGTCTCTCATTACCTCTCTCTCTCTCTCTCTCTCTCTCTCTCTCTCTCTCTCTCCTAAGTCTACGAAGCTTCAATGACTGTCAGTGAAGGGAGGCGGAGACTTTCGATAACTATTGACGAAGTGTTTAAGAACCTTCGATAATAGTTGACAAGCGTTTCTATAAATTCCCCAAAGTTATTGACAAGAGATTCCGAAAGTGTGGAAGATAAATTATTCTCATGTCAACAAATCAACTTGAAATTTGACAAGAGAGAGAGAGAGAGAGAGAGAGAGAGAGAGAGTAAATCATCTCACTAGTTCCGAATCATTTCCGTAACTTGTAAACAAACTTACACCCGACCAACCACCCTTCAACACTGTGCCAACCAATCATTTTACGGTCCAAGAGTCAGAGCTGTGTGTGTGTGTGTGTGTGTGTGTCTCGGGGAGTTAAGTGCCATTAGAATGTTTTACCTTTGTTATAAGTGGGTGACGTGCAAGGCTTTTGAAAGAGTTAAGTGAATTATAAGTGGTGGATAGCGAGCAAGGGAGACAACGAGCGAGAGAGACAACGAGCGAGAGAGACAGCAGCGAGCGAGAGCCAGCAGCGAGCGAGGGAGCCAGCGAGGTGTTCATTCTTCTCTGTTTAGGATTTTAAACCTTCCACACTGACACCTTACACTGCGAGGTAGATCACTATCACTAGACCTTCCAACCCTCCAAGCTTCGGATGGTCGCGGGAAGTGTTAAGTGAAGCTCAGGAAGATAAGGTCGTGCCAGTAAAGGGATTCTGGTCTACTTAGAATCTTATCTTTCAAATGTACCTTAACGCAAGACCCCGTGTGTAAGACTCTGCCTCTGTGTGTGTGTGTGTGTGTGTGTGTGTGTGTGTGTGTGTGTGTGTGTGTGTAACAGTGAACCATTAAGAGAGCCACAGGAGGGTTGTGTCGTGTAAAATAAAGTGTTTTGGTCAATTAGAACAACGAACTTCCTCCCCCCCCCCCCCCCCGAGAGAGAGAGAGAGAGAGAGAGAGAGAGAGAGAGAGAGAGAGAGAGAGAGAGAGAGAGACTACCAATCTGTCACCCAACTTAATCCATTCCCAATTAAATGGAGTGTAACTGATCCAGGAAGAACCAGGAAAAGAGTTAACATAAATCTAACTATTAGGGGAATTAAATGGCGGAGAAGACGGTCAATGAACCTCGCAAGACGGTCACTGAACCTCGCAAGACGGTCACTGAACCTAACCCTACAAGACGGTCACTGAACCTAACCTCACAAGACGGTCACTGAACCTCACAAGACGGTCACTGAACCTCACAAGACGGTCACTGAACCTAACCTAACAAGACGGTCACTGAACCTAACCTCACAAGACGGTCAATGAACCTCGCAAGACGGTCACTGAACCTAACCTCACAAGACGGTCACTGAACCTAACCTCACAAGACGGTCACTGAACCTCACAAGACGGTCACTGAACCTCACAAGACGGTCACTGAACCTAACCTAACAAGACGGTCACTGAACCTAACCTCACAAGACGGTCACTGAACCTAACCTCACAAGACGGTCACTGAACCTCACAAGACGGTCACTGAACCTCACAAGACGGTCACTGAACCTAACCTCACAAGACGGTCACTGAACCTAACCTCACAAGACGGTCACTGAACCTAACCTCACAAGACGGTCACTGAACCTCACAAGACGGTCACTGAACCTAACCTCACAAGACGGTCACTGAACCTAACCTCACAAGACGGTCACTGAACCTCACAAGACGGTCACTGAACCTCACAAGACGGTCACTGAACCTAACCTCACAAGACGGTCACTGAACCTAACCTCACAAGACGGTCACTGAACCTCACAAGACGGTCACTGAACCTAACCTCACAAGACGGTCACTGAACCTAACCTCACAAGACGGTCACTGAACCTCACAAGACGGTCACTGAACCTAACCTCACAAGACGGTCACTGAACCTAACCTCACAAGACGGTCACTGAACCTAACCTCACAAGACGGTCACTGAACCTAACCTCACAAGACGGTCACTGAACCTAACCTCACAAGACGGTCACTGAACCTAACCTCACAAGACGGTCACTGAACCTAACCTCACAAGACGGTCACTGAACCTAACCTCACAAGACGGTCACTGAACCTAACCTCACAAGACGGTCACTGAACCTCACAAGACGGTCACTGAACCTCACAAGACGGTCACTGAACCTAACCTCACAAGACGGTCACTGAACCTAACCTCGCAAGACGGTCACTGAACCTAACCTCACAAGACGGTCACTGAACCTAACCTCGCAAGACGGTCACTGAACCTAACCTCACAAGACGGTCACTGAACCTAACCTCACAAGACGGTCACTGAACCTCACAAGACGGTCACTGAACCTAACCTCACAAGACGGTCACTGAACCTAACCTCACAAGACGGTCAATGAACCTAACCTCACAAGACGGTCACTGAACCTAACCTCACAAGACGGTCACTGAACCTCACAAGACGGTCACTGAACCTAACCTAACCTTAGCTAGACGGTCAGAAGTACACCCTTTTGTCTTCTACCGCTACCTGAGTGACCGTCCGTTAGGTAACTGAACTGACTTGAAGGTAAAATAGAATGACTGAACTGACTCTTACCTTAATAGTATACTAACTTCTGCCTTAATATAATGACTGAACTGACTTAATGTTTAACTGACTTAACAGTGAGCTGACTCATATTTTAAAATAATAACTGGACTGACTCTCACCTTAACATAATGACTAAACTGACTCTCACCTTAAAACAATGACTAACCTGACTTAATACTCAACTGACTCTCACCTTAACAAATGACTAAACTGACTCTCCCCTTAAAATAATGACTAACCTGACTTAATACTCAACTGACTCTCACCTTAACAAATGACTAAACTGACTCTCACCTTAACATAATGACTAAACTGACTTAATACTCAACTGACTCTCACCTTAACAAATGACTAAACTGACTCTCACCATAAAATAATGACTAACCTGACTTAATGCTCAACTGACTCTCACCTTAAAACAATGACTAACCTGACTTAATACTCAACTGACTCTCACCATAACATAATGACTAAAATGACTCGTACGTGTGGACAATCCTTACAATACATTAAATATACAAACAATAACTACAATAAATTAAACCTGAATAAACCACCCCAATGCCTCTCACTGATTCCTAACTCAAACCAAATTATGAAATCCAAAGTATATAAATCTATTTTTTTTTTTAACCTTCAAAAGTTATGTTAAATTAGTGAAAGTAGAGCCATAGTAAACCATCCAGGATCATGTTATTCACCTTACTGCGCTGACATGATTGGTTGAGATGATTAGGTTGAGATGATTAGGTTGAGATGATTAGGTGAGATGATTAGGTTGAGATGATTAGGTGAAGTGATTTATCTTAACGTGATTAATTCCCTTCGTGGGGATCCTCTCAGTTCTGTAAGGGTGTGTGGAGGTGGGGGAGGATGTGGGGAGGGGGTGGGGGCTGGTGTGGGGTGGGGGGGTGGGGTGGGGGTGTGGGGTGGGGTGGGGGAGATAAACACCCCCCCCCCCCCAAAGCCCTCATTACCAGAACAGCTTCACTCATAACATCACCACCACACAAACACAACAACGAAACAAACACTACCACCACCACACAAGCAACAACACCACCACCGCCACACAAACAACAACAACACCATCACCACCACCACACAAACAACAACACCACCACCACACATACAACAACAACACCATCACACAAACACAACACCACCACCACCACATAAACAACAACACCACCACCACCACCACCACCACCACTACCAACACACAAACATCACCACTTACTCACTCACTCACATCAAAACACAAAAAAAAACACAACTTCATAACCAATCAGCATAAATTAAAGAGCTGAAGAGTAAAAAAAAACCCGAAAAGTTGTAATAAGGTTAAAATGTCATTAGTTGTAATTACACTCACAAACACAACTAATGAGATTTCCACTTTAATGGGTTTCAATTAAGTGAAGAAAGACGCAGGTAATACAGAGAGCGACCCGTGGATAAGAGCTGAAATTAAAACACACCGTATGATATAATTAATGAAGAGAGGGGAAATTATCGTGGCTTTTTAAAATCCATAATCCCTCTGTGATTATTTTACGAACATATGATTACTTTATGAGGATGTGATTACCTTACGATTTAATTACCTTACCTTATGCCCAAATGATTATCTTACGACCAAATGATTACCTTAAGACCAATAATTACCTTACAACAAAATAATTAAAGACTAAATGATTACCTTAAGACCAATAATTACCTTACAACAAAATAATTAAAGACTAAACGATTACCTTACGACTATATAATTACCTTACGACCAAATAATTACCTTACGATGCTCTTCCACACAACGCTAAATAATCTACCTAAACTTTATCCAATAATTTGATCAAACACGATAATTACCTTCCATTTTTTTCCCTCAGTGGTTCAAAAGCACAGGCAACTCAAGGAGATCTACAAGTACAAGGGTTCGATGTTTCTAAATTTGAAGCCTTCCCCCCCCCCCCCCTCCCATCATCCTCCCTCATTTCCATAATTTTAAAACATGTCTTCAAAAGGTCACCTCACATACCCCAGGTTAGCGTAGATAATAAACAAGACGCCAGATTTTATTTTAGCAATAGTACACACAAATATACACACAATACACATGATTACATACCAACATAAACATACCCTCACACTCACAAACATGGCAACAAACACCCAAACACACAAACAAACACATAGGACAAAGACAACCATCCCTCCTTCAACATGTAAACGGTACCAGCAAGTGAGACACGCTCCAGGTGATAGAAAGGAACACACCTGGACGAGAGGTGATGACATTAACAGGATCCAAGGGGAGGTCAGTCTACTCTCTCTCTCTCTCTCTCTCTCTCTCTCTCTTTGTAACTACGTCAACACACCTCGGCGACTCAAGACACTCAGCCATCTCATGCTATACCAGGCGACTCAAGACACCCACCACCAACCCCTAACTCAATTAACACACACAACTCCTCCTTGCACATTAATATTCCATAAACTCCACACACACACACACACACACACACACACACACACAATAAACTTATAACCAGTGTATTATTTCGAGCTAATACTCCACAGGTTTAGGCACAATAAGGTTCAAAGACTTGTATGAAAACCCAATAATTCCGCCTCAAGCTCTTTCACATTTCAGTTATGAGAGCCACACACACACACACACACACATGTCCTCCACAGCTGACTAATTGAACTTCAACAATGTTCACTTTCCCCCTTGGACGTAACCCGCAGTTTTAACACAGGTTCGACCGAGGTGAAGTAGAACATTTTTATTATGATTCGGACTAAAGATATAGTCCTTGATCTGAGCAGGGTTCGAACAGTTGTATCGAGAGTTTATTAGTCAGTATATTGTCCCAGTACGGATTCGAATACGTATGTCAAGTTCGAATTGGAATCCAAAGCCCCCCTAAACTCTTCAAACTGGAATTCAACTCTTAAATCGTTCGAATATTATTTCAATATCTCGATACAATTTCAACAGAAGTCTCCAGTTTCGACAGACTTTACCAGAAGCCACACACACACTAACAAGACTTAAACACTAGTAACAAGTTTTAACAGTGTGATTCCTGACATCTGACCAGGTGAAATAAGAGGCAGATAAAACATAAGAGTGAAAAGTTTCACTTATAAGTTTCAACACAGTTCGACTCTTGAGTGATAAGTTTCAATCAAATTCAAACACGAAACAAATCTCAATTAAGTCTAAAAATAGTTCAAACAGGAGTGACACAGGTTTCAACACGATGCGAAGCGAGATGAATAATGTGAGCTTACGAGGCAATACACGACACTCCAGCTCCCATAAAAGAGTCAAGACACACAGTCAAGAATCTCGAGTTACCACACGTCTGGGGGTGACATGCCAAGCAGTTCAAACTGAAGCCACAATTTTCAATACTGTTCGAACACAAGCCGCAAGTTTCAATACAATTCGAACAAGTCATATCTCAACATAATTTGATAAAGAGATTTAAGTTTCAACACAGTTCAAAGTTTCAATGAAGTTCGAAGCAATTTAAATCATGTGTGGGTCAGACAGTAAGAGGCGATAAAAGTTTCCAGAGAGAGAGAGAGAGAGAGAGAGAGAGAGAGAGAGAGAGAATACACCTGTCTTAAAACGGTCCGAACACGATTTCATAACTTTCAGAGCAGTTCGATGTCCCAACCCACTCTGAAGCTCCATTATAGTCTAAAGAGGAATAGTACAAAGTTTCAACACAGTCCGAACCTTCAACACGATTGGAACTCTCACTACGATTCCGATCAATGTAAACCTAAAGCTTCACTGCAATATGAAGAGGAATTTCGTTTCAACACAGTCCGAAACATCGATACCCTTAAGGAATTTTCAAAAGTTTCAAAGCGATCCGAAGCCTCAACACAGCTGGAACTTTCACCAGGGTTCGGAGTAGTGTGTGTGGACCACTTTTCTTAGTTTAACAAATTTACTGAGTAATTCAGTCAGGTCTTGACAATGAGGGTGGTATCAGTTCTCACTGCCATACAGGACAGAGGTTCATACACAAAGAAATACATCATATTCATTGTGGACCACGTGTAGGGAGCGCTTTGAGAGGCTCCAGGTTCCTGGGAAAGAGTCAAGACTCACACGAGCTAGTCAGCACGTTGTCGCGAGCTTTAAAGCCGATCGTTTACATGCCAAATTGAGGCGGGTCTTTGTCTCCCGGATTATACCAGAATATTAAAGGCGACATGGTCACCCGACGCTAGTAGCATCATTACCATGGCAACCCACCCGCAGAAAATGGTGGTGGTGTAGCCTCATGGTGGTGGTGTACCCTCATGGTGATGGTGTAGCCTGATGGTGATGGTGAAGCCTGATGGTGGTGATGTACCCTCATTGTGATGGTGTAGCCTGATGGTGGTTGTGTACCCTCATGGTGATGGTGAAGCCTGATGGTGGTGATGTACCCTCATGGTGATGGTGTAGCCTGATGATGATGGTGAAGCCTGATGGTGGTTGTGTAGCCTGAGAATGGTGGTGGTGGTGGTTCTAGTGACGGCTTGGGCGGCAGATAGTAATGGTGGTTGTTGAGCATGAAGAAATGGTGATGATTGATGGTGGTTCTTTCTGCCTCCTGGTGATGGTGATAGTCATGGCAGACGGACAGCGGTGGAGGTGGAGGCAGAAGGGGAGAAAGAGGAGGTGGAGAAGGATGAAGAGGAAGGAGAATGAGAAGGAGGAGGAGAAGGGGAAGAGAGAAGAGGGGGGGAAGGGCAGACGTACAGCGCTAAAGGGAAAGGAAGAAGGAGAGGAAGAGGAGGGAGAAGAAGAGAAGGAGGAGGAGAAAGAGGAAAAGGAGAAGGAAAAAAAGAGGAGGAGGAGGAGGTAGATAGACACAGTCGTGACTAATGAACAATAGTAGTGTAATTGACTCGTCAGTTAAGTGTGTATTAAAACTGTAGTACAGTAATGTGTCAGTACTCGTGTGTGTGTGTGTGTGTGTGTGTGTGTGTGTGTGTGTGTGTGTGTGTGGTAAAAACTTGCTTCTCTCCCACAAACTATAACCCATCTCACAATTCCTCAATCCCCTTCCCATATATTTTCTCCTTCCATTCCACATCTCTCTCACTCTCTCTCTCTCTCTCTCTCTAACTGGCTCACTTAACCTATGACATAAACTGGGCGGTCCGTAATGGCTGCGAAATTACACAGAGACTCGACCCTAACTTCAGGCAGTGGATTTTCTCTTCTCTAATTACGAGGGAAAAAATAACGTACGAATCACTGGGAATAAGGACGTTTGGGTACCACTAGAATCACGAACGTCGGGTGCCACAAAAATCACGAACGTCGGGTGCCACAAGAATCACGAACGACGGGTGCCACAAGAATCACGAACGTCGGGTACCACTAGAATCACGAACGTCGGGTGCCACTAGAATCACGAACGTCGGGTGCCACAAGAATCACGAACGTCGGGTGCCACAAGAATCACGAACGTCGGGTACCACTGGGAATAAAGACGTCGAGTGCCACTAAGAACACGGCCATTTGGGGTCACTGAAAATCTGGCCCTGGAAGTTTAGAAGGCAGGCAAGGTCGTGATGACAGGGAGCATGACGTCACTCTATTTTACGATGACTGTGTGTGTGTGTGTGTGTGTGTGTGTGTGTGTATGTGTGTGTGTATCAAGTTACTTTAAATATATTACTTATAAAACCTAAATCCTTAAAACACTTAAAAGAAAAAGGACTTGAATACGAATTTGTAGTTAAAATATCTATTGGGTCGAAAAATAATTAAAGTAATGCTCTGTGGTGTATTTAAAGGCGAGGTTATCTTAGCTAAAAATCCCTAAAATATACTTAAAATGAAAGATAATTAATTTTTAAGGGGGAAAATTTTTAGGTTAAAGTGTTTGTTTGTTTCTTATGAATTCCATTGTTTTAAGAGATAGCTTTGTATTATTATTATTATTATTATTATTATTATTATTATTTGGTATTTGGGGATTTTACATTATATTTCACCCTTCCCCAAAGGTCAGAGGTCACAGACAAAACACGTGGGAATGACTGAAGGGGATCTGATGCGCAAGTTTACAAATTTAGGCTTCTTTAATAATAATAACAACAACAACAAGAAAACAGCAATAATAACAACAATAACAATAATAACCCACATATGTTTCTATTCAATTACAATAAGCAATAATAACTATGATAATTAGTTACGTTTCATTACCTTTACTACGTCCAGAAACAAATAATAATAACAATAACAACAATAACAACAATAATAACAACAACAACAAAAATGATAATGACCCCTAAAGAATATATAGAAATAATTAATACTTTTTACATGCAAAGTTAAATTCACCTTAATTAATAAAAACTACCTTAATGTTTCACCTGCGACTCACGAGGTGACCTGTATGAGAAGGGATGAAAACTTCTGAAACAATTGGCCTCACTGTTTCACTAGATTTCGTTTAATGTGAGATGAACCCGAACGACTGCATATACTATAAGTTTGTTGGGAATGGGGGTAAGGGTGATTAGACGGACACACAGACAGACAGACAGGCACACAGACAGACAGACAGACACAGACAGACAGACAGACAGAAGTAACACTACACACACACACACCCTCTTGCGGTTGAAAAATACACTAAACTACACACACAACGAATTATTTAAGTAGAAAAGTGAGTTACTAAACATTTAATGACACAAGTACATAATAACCACACTTATATTTTATCACTCATTTTACTTGAGTTATAAAGACCTACTAAACTTTAAATAACTCCCCCTCAAAGCTTAACCCACTAGCTACCCAACATCAGCTTAATATTACTGTACTTCCCCATAAAAGCTTAACCCACTAGCTACCCAACATCAGCTTAATATTACTGTACCTCCCCCTAAAAGCTTAACCCACTAGCTACCCAACATCAGCTTACTATTACTGTATCTATTACCACCCCCCAAAAAAAAATTACCTTCACTGCTGCATATATCATTCCAACTTCATATACCTATTACACACCTTAAATTAACTTACCTACGGCCTAGATTACCTATAATTAACTTTCATCCATTGCATATGATAATTATTTCCCGGGGTTAATTTTACCTTCAATGTATACCTGTGTTTAGCTTAATTTACCTTTACACACACACACACACACACACACACACACATAAAGTTGATTTTTTATACCTACCTGAATCTAGTTTACATTCTTGCTGGAGGACTGGTGTGTGCGTGTGTGTTTGTGTGTGTGTGTGTGAGTGTGTGTACCCCAGGAGCCGCATGTTGGTCCTGGCTGTACTATCCATCCATTCACCACCAGCTTACTACGAGACACCCGCACGCTACCACCCATTCATAATAATTTCCACGCAGTGTTTACATCGTCCACAGCTGATGTCAGGGTCCGCATTCTTACTCCTTATCTACAACGTTTCGCCAAAGTCACATTATTTTTGTTTTTTCGTTTTCAAATTTGACTCATTGGATCTTTTGTAGGTTGTTATTTACATTATTTACAGTAATGAGACAAAGCCAGATTGTCTTTTTTTTTTTTTTTTTTTTTACAAATTTACACATTTCAGTTAATATCAGGTTTCTCTTTTAAGTATTTCCAGTAGTTAGCCAATAATGCACTTTTTAATTTTTTTTTACTCAATTTCATACTACTGTTACTTTATTTACAGAAGTCAATACATAACCAGGGCTGTGGAGTCGGAGTCGGAGTCGGAGTCGGAGGAAATTTCGGCTTGTGGAGTCGGAGTCGGTAAAATTGTCCAGACTCCGACTCCGACTGAAGCTATTCTGTTCCTAAGAACAAATATATGAACTCAGGCATATTCATTGCAGTGATTCCACTGATCCCACTAATTTTCTTAAATTATTAAAAGAATTTATTTCCATTTTATAAGCATTATTATGAATTTATTGTAGCAGGCACAGTATAGCACTATAATTTTGGACGATAGTCTCTTCTTTACCATTTGAAATTTTGAATTATATCAAATTTTGTTTCGTTGAAAACTGCACAGAGGCTCTCAGCTACAACCTGTTTTTGGTGAGATTAAGGCAAATTTAATTTAATAACTTAATCATGTAAGGTTTATGCATTTTCCTTAATAAGGTATTCATTTCTTTAATGTGCATAAATATATAACTTTACTTTAAAAGGAATTGTAGGATCATCATTTAGATCCACATCAGATTATGAGCTTAAACAAAATTCATATGCTGAGATCGAACTTTTAGATATACATGTAAATGGTGTTTTCTAGTTAATATCTTGAATTCTTAATAAATTTATTTTTCTTTTGATTGAAACTTTGAAAGTCAAGCCTATCATCTTTTTGTAGTTCTTAAATATCGTCCAGATCATTAATAAAGCTGTAGCAGTATAGCCACGGTGTTTTACTTTTTACCTATGCAGGTTACAACATACAAATTACAATTAGGATGGTAGAAATAGTTGTTACAAATAGGCCAAGGAGTCGGAGTCGGAAGCATAAAAATTTGAGGAATCGGAGTCGGAGTCGAAGGTTTTGTCTTCGACTCCACAGCCCTGTACATAACAGGCGTCTTATTTACATATTATTGTAAAAGATACATCAAGGTTACACTACTATTACTTCTTCATACATAATTTACAAAGTTAACCCAACGATGTATTGTAAACAGGTTCGTGAATCATTTACTGGTGAGCGATTATGTTAGGGCTCGTCTGGTAAACTCGACAGGTAAACCAGACAGGTAAACTCATCTAAGTAATCTCTCTAAAGTAAACTCCCCAAGTAATGCAAGTAAACTCCCCAGGCAATGCAAGTAAACTCCCCAGGTAATGTAAGTAAACTCCCCAGGTAATGTAAGTAAACTCCCCAGGTAATGTAAGTAAACTCCCCAGGTAATGTAAGTAAACTCCCCAGGCAATGTAAGTAAACTCCCCAGGTAATCTCTCTAAAAGTCAACTCCTCAAGTAATGTAAATAAACGACCTAAGTCTCCTGAGTAAACTCCCCAAGTAATCTTTCCAAAGTTAACTCCCCAGGTAAATTCAAAAAGCCTAAGAAATAAACTCCCAACCAAATAAAAACTCCCCAGAAAATACCACACTCCTTCATTCTCCCCCAGCTCCAGGCAGGAACACACACCTGTCTAGTCTTTCACACGACATATAATTAGCTTCGGTCGTCAGGTACGGAGCTCTTAATTACAAAACACACTCGACCAGGTAAAGGGGAAAAAAGGAAAGAAAAAAAGAAAGAAAAAAAAGAATTGGGCGCCACCTACTCACGCCAGTGTTATTTAAAAAGAAAGAAAGAAAAGATGGAGAATTAAAGAAAAGAGGGAAATAATAAATAAAAGGGAAAATAAAGAAAACGGGAGGAAAATAAGAGGGAAAAAAAGGAGAGAGGGAAGCAGAGAGAGAGAGAGAGAAGCAAGCAGACAGACAGAACCTTACAGCACACAACTCCATAATGAGGTACTGCTTTTTGTATCCGGTAATTACAGGTAACATTATCTATCTGTCTTCACAACCAATCAGCTTCAGCGTAACACAATTTATTCACTTCAACAACCAATCATTTCCAGGTAATTACTGTCAGTGGGCACTTTTACTGCGTCTCATGTACGACTCAATTTCAACAGTAAAGTAATAATGTCTTCTTTCAACTAGTCTATAATGAAACACCGGTGTAGATACTGCCTGTGGTGTGCGGACAATGGTGCACAGTGTTAAAAATTATACACCGGTTAAGTTAACAAGAGGATGAATCAGTACGGTGTGTGTAACTTTATCTCCAAGGGAATGTAGCGTACAGGTGAGCGACGTCAGGTGTGTTATTATAAAGAACACCTGAGTACACCTGTGATACTCCAAGTCTACCGTATGTACAAACTAATGTTATACACTATGAAGACACAGTTGTAGAACCTCCTGAGCACCACGACAACCTCCGGATACAGTGAGAGAGTAAACAAATATTCCTCTGTCCGGGTCATAAACACGGCTAATATCAAGGTCGGGTGCCGTCAGCGCCTCTCGAAGCCACACGGTAAATTGCCCCACCCGGCTGCCAAGGACGTCATAACCACGGCTAAACGGCAGTAGAACCACCACCGCTGGTTCCGTAGTTGACAGAATGAGAGTGAGAGACAGGGGAGTGAATTCTGGTTCTTACGAGAGAGAGGAACGAACAGAACCGCTCCTTGTTGAAAAAGCAACACGCAGAACGGTTCATATGAGTTGTAGGAAGGCAGAAGGTATTGGTGCCATACAAGGGGGCAAATAGAACCACTAATCAATGCACACCCCGAAAAAATTATTCGGTACCCGTGTTATATTGTACCGCGCCGTAAGGGTACCGAATAATTTTTTTAGTGGGTGTACAAGAACCATTAATTTATATACGAAGAACCATCAAATCTCCTCATTTTCATCTCAAAGGTTCACAGTATTTGGGACAGGTAAAGAAAGACCTTGGGTTCATAAGGGAAGACAGGAGGGACAAACAGAACCACTACTCACCAGGGGTTCACACACGGCTCAGTACTGAACCAAGGGAGTGTTCTATATTTCTTCAGGTGGACGGTTAAACCTAGTCTGTTCTCTACTGGTTCTACAAGAGACGGGTTCTAGTCTTGTAGTTTAAATATATATTTTAACAAGAACCACCGATTAAATTGTCAAATAACTAACTACTAACTAACTAAATAAATAAATAAACGAGTAATTAAAAAAATATATATAATAATTAATAAACAAACAGATAATAAAATAAAAATTAATAAAAAAGAATTACATAAAACCATCAATAAATAATAACAATAATAATAATAATAATAATAATAATAAAAAATACCAAAATATAATAAATAAATAAATAAATAAATAAATAATAATAAACAAAGTATATTTTTACAGTCTATAAATTTAGTGAGAGGTGAGACACTTCTGACCCAGTTTCCTCCATGTGAAAGTTAATTTTCCCCTCTGCTTCATGTGAAATATATCTCCTGCATTATCTCTCTCTCTCTCTCTCTCTTCCTTCTCTCTCTAATCCTGTTTCTCTCTCCATTTCTCTTCCAATATCTCTCTCTCTAATCCTGTTTTTCTCTCCTTTCTTTCTCTTTTCCTGCTTTCTCTCTCTATTTTCCCAATTCCTGCCATTTCTCCAACTTTCTCTCTCTTCCATCCTCTTGCTTCCCTCTTCCTCCTCCTCTTCCCTCCTCCTCTTCCTTTATATGATTCACGGATCTCTTCCTATCCCTCTGTTGTTATAATTCTTCTTCACTGTTTCTTTTCTATCTTTCTTTCCTTCCTCCCTTTGTTCTTACTCTTCTCTCCTTCCCTTCTCCCTCTCCATCCCTTCTTTCACAAACTCCTACATTTTTCCTTCCCACACCCTTCTGTTTCTCATATCCTCCATTCCCCCACATCTTCCTACTCTCTTTCTCTCTCTCTTTATTTTCTCATACACACCTCACCCTTCACCCTCCCTCCCTGCCTTCTCTCTCTCTCTCTCTCTCTCTCTCTCTCTCTCTCTCTCTCTCTCTCTCTCTCAGCTTAAAGGAATCATTAAGAAGAACCTTGGAAGCTCTGCGTGTCCTAAGAGTCCTATGTACACAAGTCCTTATATTAAGTCCTTCACCCCCCCCCCCCCCACCGCCAGCAGCTCTACGGGTTCCAATAACTCCTCCAGGATCTCACCTCCCCCCCCCCTACCCACCCACCTGGAGTGTCTAAGAGCGTCCTACGTCCTTCCAGTCCCGTGTTTAGGAATCCTACAGATATCGTCCATTCCTGTCTGATCCTTGTGCCATATTAGGATCTATTGTTTATCCAACGGGTCTCTACTCCTGCTAATGTCCCTGATCTTCCCTTCCTCTGCCTCTCTCCATCTCCTTCCTCCTCCTACAAGGGATCCTGTCTGTTTTATGGACGCTCACTCGCCCCTTCCCCTCTACTCTGCCACTCCCCCTCCCCTTTCCCATCACCCCACCCTACCCCTCCCCTTCACCCCATCCCCCTTCCTCACCCCATCCTCCCCCCCAAAGAGTATCTCACAGGCGTCATGAAATCCCGGCAATAAACCCGTCGAGGTGGCCAAGACCCAGTGATCAGGAGCTGGCTTCCCTGCCACCCACCACATACCACCCACTACTCTGCCACCCGCGCTACTTTGCCACCCACCATCTGTCACTCACTACTCTGCCACACCACTACTCTGCAACCCACTTCTCTGCCACCCATCATCTGCAACCTGCCATCCGCTCCTCTGCCAGCCTGACACCCCTACTCCCCCTAACCCCCTGTCTTCTCGGGGCGCCTCTCTTAACCCCCATTGGCCCCTGGAGACTTCCCCTAAGCTGAAGAAAATCACCTGACGGTAAACAAAGATAAAATTCTTAAGTCCGACAATTGGGCGAAAAGGGATTAACTGAGATAGCTTTTAAACACCTTCTCCGGGTCTATGAAAGCCAGGTAATTAAGACCTACCTCCCCCCTGCCCTGCCCCACCCCACCCCACCCCACCCCACCCCACCGAGGATTTTACTAAAAAAATCCTTAATGAAGATATTAAAACCACGCCCCTTCTGTCTGTAGTTTAGGTTAGGTTAGGTATGATGTGCCCCTCTCCAGTATTCTCAGGTAAGTTGTATATTCTCTGGGACCAAAAGATAACACCTCCGCTTCCCTCTTGTAGTTCAGGAGGCGACGACGTGGGGAAGAGGGGAGACAGAGGTGTAGAGCAGAAGGGGTGGAAAGAGGGGAGACTGGCACAACATGGAGAAGAAGAGGGGAGAGAGGTGTCTGTTGCCATGGGAGAGAGGGGGAGACGAGAAGAGGGGAAAGAGGAACGAAAGGTAAGGGGAGAACAAGAGGAAGAGGGAAAGAGAGAGGGGAGGAGGGGGAGCCTATGTTAACATGGGGAAGTATAGATAAGGTAAAGGGGCTCTACACCTGAGGGGAAGAGAGAAGGAAGAGGAAGAGAAGAGGAAAGGGGGACAGAAGGGAGAGGAAGAGAAGAGGAAAGGGGGACAGAAGGGAGAGGAAGAGAAGAGGAAAGGGGGACAGAAGGGAGAGGAAGAGAAGAGGAAAGGGGGACAGAAGGGAGAGGAAGAAGGGTTAGACGAACAGCTTGATGATACATGAGGAAGGGTGATGAACATGGGGGAGAGGATAGGACAATAGGTGGAAGGAGAGAGATCTACAAAAGGGAGAGAGAAAGAGGCAGATAAAGGAGGAGGGGGAGGAGGGGGAGGTAGGTACAATAGCCAAGAGGGGAGAAAGGCAATGACATACAGGCCTAAGACGGTGTTGGTGTTGACAATAGGGAGGGAGGGAAGACTAGTCTCCTCCCTCCTCCTCCTCCTCACCCCCCCCCCCCTCAACCACCCAGGCCTCTCCTTTGATGGTCCCGACACTTCCATCCTCAACACGACCACACCATCATCCTTACACCACACCACGACCACACCACCATCCTTACACTACACCACGACCACACCACCATCCTTACAAAACACCACGACCACACCACCATCCTTACACCACACATTGGCCACACCACCATTCTTACACCACACCACCATCCTTACACCACACCACGACCACACCACCATTCTTAAACCACACATTGACCACACCACCATTCTTACACCACTGACACTCTCATCCTCATCACTGACTCCTTATCCTCACTACTTGCTCCTGATACCCTAAACTCAGATTGTCACCCGCTTGTCTCTTGTTGACGGGGGTGGGGGGGGGGGGTGGGGGTGGGGGCATCAGGATCAGGCATAAGTGAACGTGATGGAGTTGATGCCTTAGCTAAACTCGCATCCAACAATGACAATCTTGAGTACTATCTAGGACTCGCTAAACAGAACCTTAAAATATGTAATCAAGACATTTAGTTGATAAATTATTTACCATGAGGTTATGTATTCAGTATAACAAGCACATAGCAAGAGAGAGAGAGAGAGAGAGAGAGAGAGAGAGAGAGAGAGAGAGAGAGAGAGAGAGAGAGCCCAGATACACTAATTTCTAAGCCGTGTTGTGGACGAGAAAAACCTCAAGTCACGCTGGCACACTAATGATAAAAATCTAGTAAATGTGCGAGCAGAGTTACGCTGGCGGTGCCTGGCATTTTTTTAAACACTCGTCTCGTACGTGTTTCCTCCTCCGGCTCACTGGAGAAGCTGTGGCACTGAGGGAACTATCAAGAAAATGGCGCTGTAATTGCACTAAGACTATACTGTATACCTAAATTTGGTGCATTCCCTCAGCCTCAATTATCGAGGAAATTACCTTATGTTTCAAGTGTTTTCATGTCAGGTGAATATGTGTACGATCCTTTGAGAGTCCTGTAACAGAGCCTTAATAATAATAATAATAATAATAATAATAATAATAATAATAATAATAAGGACGAGAAGGACATATAATCAGTCCTCCCGTAACTACACATATCCCCTCTCACATCCCTCTCACACATACACCCACTCCCCCACACCCCACTCCAAAATACCTTCCCTTCTACATATACCCCATCCACTCACTCTCCCACAACCCCATTCCACATTACAACCCTCCCCTCCCCTTCCCATTCTGGTCCACAAACGTACTCCGCCACCATTACACACTTGGCTCTGTAATAAGGACCCATTCAACACAGTACCCCACCATAATATTGACCCCTAACAACACTAAACAAAGGACAAGACGCTCGTACATCGGTCATCCATCCACGTAACTTACTAGCCTGTGTGTGTGTGTGTGTGTGTCCCCCCCCCCCCTCCAAGGCCATCATTAGTCCTCAGGGTAGGAGGACCATAGTGGACCATAAGACTCGTTTGTTGTCTTTATCTCTATGTGGCCATGGGTTAGGGCCATGGGGAGGGGGGGGGACCTTTAGTGGTTCATTTGTACTATGTCAACATCATATGGCCAAAGAAATAGGGCCCATAGAAAACCATAAGAACATCATTTAGAGTTTTAACATCATATGAGGTGTGGGTGGTGAGGGGGTGGGAGGTGTGTGTGGGTGGTGAGGGGGTGAGGGGGAGGTGAGGGAGAAGTATGAGTGAGAGAAGGATAGGTATGAATGATGGACAGGTGAGGACTAAACCCCAAAATAAAAATAAAATAAAAATAATTAAAATATTCTCAGTACTCCAACAACGAAAATATACCTGGTTATATATTGTGTTGTTTTTAATGCCAACCAAAAAAAAAAAAAATACCTCATAGAGAGTATTATCGAAGCAAAAAAAACAAACAAAAATACATCCCGACCAAAAAGTACAAAACAAAAACAGTTCCCACACACCGAAAACAAAAACAATACCTAAAATTTATCCCTAATGTTCAATAACTTACAAGAACAAAATTATACAAAAATACTCACAAAAACACAAATTCCCGCAAGTTCCTTACCTGACAAACACACACACACACACACACACACACACGTCCCATCCATGACAAAAACATGTTTACAATCACAGTAACACTCTCACCCCTTCCATATCAAAAACACAGATGATGGAGGATAGTGGAAGGGGGTGAGGATAGTGGAGGGGGGGTGAGGATAGTGGAGGGGGGTGAGGATAGTGGAGGGAGGTGAGGATAGTGGAGGGAGGTGAGGATAGTGGAGGGAGGTGAGGATAGTGGAGGGGTGAGGATAGTGGAGGGGGGTGAGGATAGTGGAGGGAGGTGACCAGTGGCCCCCTCCCCCTCTCAAGTTATGTTTGTGGGAAAGAGTATGGGAATTGGGGAGGCGTGAAGCATGGGAGAGGGGGAGATATGGGAGAGGGGGAGATATGAGGGAGGGGAATAATAGAAACAGTAAACAGGAAGGATTCTAAGGGGAGGGGAGATATGGGAGAGATATGAGTGATGGAAGACGGGAGAGAGGGAGAGAGGGGGAAGGGAGAAGTACATGAAGTCCTCCACCCTCGTGTTGGGGGTGAAACACGAGCACCATAATAGTGTAATGGAGCTTTATGGCGCTGCTTCATTACCGCCTGTTTATAGGCTCCTTAAAGCCCCCAACTGCGGCCCCGATATCTCTAATGAGCGCCATTATTCCTGTGTACCACGCCCACCCACGCCCGTCCACACACGTCTATGTACCATACCCCCCCCCCCCCCACACACACACACACCAGACATAACCATATAAATTTGTGGACATGATATCAACGGACAGACAGACACACACATGCAGTACCATTAGCCGTCATGCGTGTGTTCATAATATACCAACCACATCACGGCCAATCCCTCCCTCCTGCACCCCCGTTCCCCCTCCTACCCACCCCCTTCCCCCTCCAACCCACCCCCCTTCCCCCTCCCACCTTACCACACATCCTACATAATAAAAAAAAAAAGTCGTTCTCTTTTTTCTTTTACACCTGAAATAGTTGTCAGGTGAGTTACAACCTTTAATTCCAACTCCATAAGTAACTGTTGTGGTCGTTATGTTGAGGTCACTTGTCGTCCTCTCAGCAGGTGTTATGGTGATTGACGGAAATTACCTGTCAAGAGGGGTTGTGTCGGGGGGGGGGTGTCAAAGAGGGGTGAGTCGGGGGTGTCAAAAGGAGTCGGTAGTATGTCATGAGGATGTCAGTTGGATGTCAGAAGTATGGTAGTTGAATCAGTTGGTGTCAGCAGTGGCATCAGGGAAGTCAGATGAGTGTCAGGAGGACTTTACTGGGTATCGTGAGAGTAACAGGAGACATGTGTCATTTGGGGGAAGGGAGTAGGTGTCATGGGGAGTGTCATGTGGGGAGGGTGGTGTCATGGGAGGAGGGTGGTGTCAAGGGGGAGGGGGTGACAGGGAGGAGGGGGTGACAAGGGGGAGTTGGTGTCACGGGGGGTACGGGGTGTCACGGGGGGACTGGTGTCATAAAGGGGGGTGTCAGTAGGGTGAAAAAAATGGGGTGTCACGGGGGGACTGGTGTCACAGGGGAGAGAGGGTGTCACGGGGGGAATTGGTGTCACAGGAGAGAGAGGGTGTCACGGGGGGAATTGGTGTCACAGGAGAGAGAGGGTGTCAAGGCTCGGGGTGTCACTAGCTATAGTCATCAACACACGTACTCCTGACTGACATGAACCCTCACCGACCTGTTATTTTTTTTACCTCTAAAACATGAGCCATATTTACAACCACAAGTCACATTTACAATCAAAAAGTCATTTACAACCACAAGTCAAAGTTATTTACACAACAGCCACATTTACAACCACAAGAGCCACATTTACAATCGAAAGCCACATTTTCAACCAAGATACACATTTACAAGCACAAGACATATTTACAACCAAATGAACCCCACATTTACAACCAAAACCACCAAATTAACAACCGTGTGACGTGTAAAATAGTGTAAAAGCATTCTAAACGGGATAAAAGAGATTTACACATCCCAAAATATGTTTTACGGGGAATAATTTTTGTTCAATCTTTCTATAAATAAAACTTTCAAGATAAACAAACGCATAATATTTTTCGCTATAAAATTCATGATTTTTCCCGCCAAAACAACATTATTTTTTCCCGCCAAAACAACATGATTTTTTCCCCGCCAAAACATGATTTTTTTTCCCGCCAAAACAACATGATTTTTTCCCGCCAAGTATAGAATAGTATAATGCTCTTGTTACACCAATAGCACCAATATACCCCCTGATGCCTCCAATATAACAACCTTGATATAACCAGCATATATCCCCGGACATATCCCAAAATACCAATATGGTCCCTGACGCCTGGAACTTTCCCATTGGACGCCTCTCCAAATATTTGTACCTCCTTTAAAAGCTCTCTCTCTCTCTCTCTCTCTCTCTCTCTCTCTCTCTCTCAGTTTATTTACTATTATCTCTTGTTTTCTCTTTTCTTCCTCTCAATATATCTCTTTCTTTCGGTCTCTCTTAATCTCTTTTCCTTATCTTAAATTCTCTCTATATTTATGTCTTTCTTTCTCTGTGTCATTTTCTCTCTTTCTCTCTCATTCTGTCTTTCGATAACAGCTAACAAACAAAGCTAACCTCTCCCTCCATGCTAAAAGGCTATATAAATCCAACTATTTTAACGCAAAAGAAAAAACAAAACAAAACAAAAACAACGATCAAGGAAAAACAACCAAAAATCAGAAAACAAACAAAAAATAAATACCAAACAAAAACAAAGATCAAACAATGACCCAAAATCAAACAAAAAAACAAAAACAAACAATAATAAGTAGATAATCCTTGTTATTGTTTCTGTATCTATCTGTCTGTCTCTGTCTGTCTGTCTCGCCCGTAACTTTTCTCTCGAGTTTCGCGAGACACGGCCGAGATAAAACGAGGTTGCGGTTGACAGCTGATCACCCAACACTAGACAAACTTCCGCCCGCCGCTCGTTAACGATGTGAGAGAGACGGGGCGGATGAGTTGATGAATGGTGTGGGTGGGTGAGTTGATTTGTTGGATGGTGAGGGTGGATGACTTGTTGGATGGTGTGGGTGGATGAGTTGATGAATGGTGTGGGTGGATGAGTTGACTTGTTGGATGGTGAGGGTGGATGAGTTGATGAATGGTGAGGGTGGATGACTTGTTGAATGGTGTGGGTGGATGAGTTGATTTGTTGGATGGTGAGGGTGGATGAGTTGATGAATGGTGAGGGTGGATGACTTGTTGAATGGTGTGGGTGGATGAGTTGATTTGTTGGATGGTGAGGGTGGATGACTTGTTGAATGGTGTGGGTGGGTGAGTTGATGAATGGTGTGGGTGGATGAGTTGATTTGTTGGATGGTGTGGGTAGGAAGAGAGAGAGAGAGAGAGAGAGAGAGAGAGAGAGAGAGAGAGAGAGAGAGAGAGAGAGAGAGAGAGAGAGAGGTGTTGCCATTGGTCCTCGCCACCTGGGAAACACCAATCATAAAAAAAAGTTCCAACAGGTTAAAACGCTCAGAGGGTAATTACCCCCCCCCCTCCTCGATCTGTGAACTACCGACAACCCCAAACGGGAACTAATTACCCCGAGTGTGACTCCTAATAATCAGTGTCATTCGATAGTTACCTGGATACAGTGACGTAATTGCCTTATTAAGTTATCAAGGACGAGTTACCCTGAGGTCAAACACAGGCTGACTCTTCACCTGCCGAGTCACCATCGCCGCTCACACTCAAACCTCGTCCTCAGGTCAGACAAAACCCTGACTTACAGTACTAGTTCTGCGCTCTGTTAATGACCTCTGGCACAGCGGGCACGGCTTAATGACCTCAGATGACCTTAAAGAAAACTTGGTTCTATCAGGACAGACAGACACACTGACCTACCTTTTTACAACCTAATTGAATTACCTAATTAAAACCTAAGGTCAGCTCGAGTGACCCCAGAAGTGATTACCATCAGCTCGGACACAAAGAGACTGCCCTGACGTTTTTAACCTCGTTAATTACCTAATTAAGAGATCGCTGGCGCAGTTTAATTACCGCCGGTGACCTTCCCGGCGGGTCAAACACGTAGCGAGAGACTGACCAACCTTTTACCTCTCCGTTAATTACGTAATTAAGACACCGCGGGCGGGGTTAATTACCCTCCTCAACCTGTTTCAACTAATTTCCCGAAGATAACCGTGAACTAACGTATATATCTTCGTTTCCTTAAACATCAAGTACACGTACCTACAGTATATTATATTTCAGAACAAATTAAATGCACGTAATTGCAAACATAATTTTTTTCTCATAAACATTAAAAGTTTTACTCGAAAGAAAAAAAATATTTTGCAACACACCTGAATTTCCAGTCACGGCTGATGGCAGATATCGAACCCAACATTTTACCACAAAAAAGAAAAACACGGTATTATATTTTCTAGTCGGCAAGTGTAATATTTCTTTTATTTTCTACTTTCATTTATCAATTCATATCTACTTCTTAAATACCTTCAATATTCATTAATTTATGTATACATGTATTCATTAATATATTCTTTTGGGGAGAGTTTTACTTCTTTTTTTTTAATTTGTGGAGTTCCATTTTCTGTTCGTGTATTGAAAAGCAGTTCACTGGGGTTATTTACAGTCATTTTTTACAGCCTGCAGTAGGAGGCGAGGGTCCTGGTACACGCATACGGCCGTCGTTTACACCCAAGTCCTCCTCTCATTTACACACAACGACGTCTTCTACGAATTTACACGTGCAGTCTGTTTTAATTTACACACATACTGCCTCGTTTACACACTGGCTTTTACTACAGCAATTCATACCTGACCCAACCATATTATTTTTTCCAATTTACATATAGATAATACGTCACAGGTACCAAGTCCAAGGTCAAACAAAGGTCACAGGTCACGGCCGAAGAGGTCAAGATGGCGTCAAAACAAACTTCCTAAAGGCAAGTTCTAATTTATTTATTTTCTTCATTTTTATT
Organism: Homarus gammarus; assembly: GCA_958450375.1. NCBI lineage: Eukaryota > Metazoa > Arthropoda > Malacostraca > Decapoda > Nephropidae > Homarus > Homarus gammarus. Next base: position 2,083,249 of record CAUDMG010002327.1, on the reverse strand, counting down.
TTTTCTCTTTCATCATTATTCATTTATATCTTTGTCAATAATTATAATACAGATTAGATCAATAGCATATACTTCCACTGATTATCTTAATGTAAGTAATTCACTGCCAAGTCACCATCATATTTTTTCAAAGTTAATTTTGTGCCAAGTACCTTTTTAATATAATTATAATTGAATAAACTGACAATTACCCAAGGATCTTTTTTCTTTCTTTTCGTGTAATAATTATACGTCAATAAATTAGGAATTACACATCAAGTATAATTATTCAGTACATAAAAATTATAGGTCTAAAGTATCGGGAATATAATAGTTACTAGTATAATCATGACACCAATACAGTGCTATAATGTAATCTATATAATTAATGTATGTATATAAATCACAATTACCAACATAATTACAGCTTCAGGCGTTCAATGAATTGTGATACATAATATAAATTACCCAAGTAATAAACACGATAATGAATATTAAACAAATTACCTTCATTAATGTCATCATCGATAACAATCCCATGAATAATAATAATAATAATAATAAAACTAATAATAATAATAAAATAATAAAATATCCTGACAGCAAATCAAAAAACTAATCTAGAGTCGATCATTAAATTCAAAAAACAAAAACAAAAATTATCTATTATGCTTACAGAGTGTACCAAAAAAAATCTGTTCTAGTTTGTGGAAATAGTTTATGTACATCCCTGTATCTGAGGAGCACTAAATAAAATAAAGGGGAATATTAAAGTATTTTTCTATATATTAATTACTTTTATATCACCCAAAAATAAATGCTAAAAATATTCCATAGTGTTCAGGGAATGTTGTCTGCAACTGTACACAAGAAGAAGACAAACAAAGGCTACTTCTTGTTTACGTTCACTAAATCAGCCCAAAGTTTTAAAACCTTCCACTTTCTTCCTCAAAAATATTCGCCTCATCAGTCTTGCGTTTTCTAAGGGACACGTCTGCAAGTGAGTGTAATTTGTAATCCAAACTTTTGTGCGAATCAATACAACAAACTTTTAATACTTTTGTGTTGAGAGATGAGGAGGAGGAGGAGGAGGAGGAGGAGGAGTGGAAGGAGGAGTGGGAGGAGGAAGAGGAGGAGTGGGAGGAGGAGTGGGAGGAGGAGATGTACAGCAGTATACTGTGTGTGTCCGCATCCATCACTACTGTACACCATAAGTTGTTTACGACGCGCACACACACACACACACACACACACACACACACACACACACACACCGACGGACAGATAAAACACAGACAGACACACGTATAGAATTAAACAGACCGATAGACATGGAAATAGATAGATAGATAAACAAAAAACAAAAGAGAGAGAGAGAGAGAGAGAGAGAGAGAGAGAGAGAGAGAGAGAGACCTAACACATCCCCAGAGAAACAAGAATAAATAAAGAGAAAACAACAACAACAAAACACAAAAGATAAAGAAAAAACCCCAGAAAAGCCAAAAGCCAATGAATAAGTCCATTGCTCCGACCGCGACATTAAAGGCGCGTCCTAATTGGTCGGTTATTTGGACCAATCAGCGCGCGCGTCATAATTGATCAGCTGATTAAGGAACGAGTCAGAACGGGCGATTTTTTTTTCCACGTTTTTTTTTATCCATTTTTGTGTAATAAACGTCCAGGATTCAGCCCCCAGGCGTATACGGTGCACAGTCCTCAGGCTACGTGTGCTATTAACGGACTATTAACGTGCCATTAGCGGGCTATTAACGTGCTATTAGCGGACTATTAACGTGCTATTAGCGGACTAATAACGTGCTATTCACGTACTATTAACGTGCTATTAGCGGACTATTAACGTGCTATTAACGTAATATTAACGTGCTATTAGCGGACTATTAACGTGCTATTAACAGACTATTAACGTGCTATTAGCGGACTATTAACGTGCTATTAGCGCTAGTGTCGTGTGGACTACAGTGAAACCTCTATTTAACGTACTATATGGAGAGGAAAATCCGTTATATCGAGGGTCCGTTAAATGTGAAACCAACCAACCAACCAGAGGAGCATACAAGACAACCACCCCAACAGCCAACCAATCCAACAACCAACACAACCACAACAGCCAACCAACCACAACAACCATCCCAACCACAACAACCATCCCAACCACAACAACCATCCCAAAAGTCAGCCAACCAACCACAACAACCATCCCAAAAGTCAACCAACCAACCACAACAACCATCCCAAAAGCCAACCAACCACCAACCACAACAACCACAACAACCACCCAACCACCATCCCAACCACAGGACTATCGAAGCGGCAGACTACAGTATCCTATCAGCTCTTCAGTAGCGGAGAAAAACATGAGGACTCAGCCGTCGTCGCTATCTCATACCTGACGAGAAGATTATCAAGAGGGCGGGTGTTGGGAGGCTTCACCTGAGTAATACCTGGAGCAATACATGTTTGGCCACACTCCTCAGTCTTCCTCCTCCAACTACTACTTCTTCTCTTCCTCCTCCTCCTCCTCTTTTTCTCCTTCCTTCCTCCTTATCTTCTTCTCTTCCTCCTCCTCCTCCTCCAAGACCCACCCCTATACCCCTCTATCTCTCCCTCCTTCCTTCTCTTCTTCTTCCTTCCCCCTCCATGTCTAAGCCCTTCCCTCCTTCTCCATCTCCAATACCCACCTTCCTCCCACCTCCTCCTCCTCCTCTCCCTCCCTATTTCTTCCCTCCTTTCTCCCCTCTTGGAGCTAATTTCAACCCCTGACCTTACCTGACCTAACCTGTTTACGGTAGAGTCTCGGTGTAGTGTGTGTGAGTGAGTGTGTGTGTGTGTGTGTGTGTGTGTGTGTGTGGTGTGTGTGTGTGTAGTGCGTTCTTACACCTCTCTCTCTCTCTCTCTCTCTCTCTCTCTCTCTCTCCCTAGGATTAACACCCTTACAGGAAGGATTAAGGGATAGTCCACCCCCCCTCCTTTAAAAGATATAAAAACATCCACCCTTTATTTACCAGGGAGTTTAGCGGACTTAAAGCTCCCTTTGTCGCGTGGCGAGAGAGACAGGGAGAATTACACACTTTTATTTTGTACGCGAGACAATGAGATATGAATCCATCTTTATAAGGGGAGAGAGAGAGAGAGAGAGAGAGAGAGAGAGAGAGAGAGAGAGAGAGAGAGAGAGAGAGAGAGAGAGAGAGAGAGAGAGAGAGAGAGAGATTTTTAAACACCCTTACAAAGGATTGAGGGGTAAGTGTAAGGGAGAAGATGAGTGTTTATTGTTTATAAGGGAGATACAGGGAGATATTTAATAACTGTATAAGAGACAGGGAGATATTTAAACAGTATTGATAAGGGAGATCAAGAGATACCGAACTTTGACAAGGGAGATATAAAGGGAGATTGAAATTGTCCTCAGAAGGGAGATACGACGATATAACGCGCGCGCGCACACACACAAAGTTAACCTAAGGAAACGGTAATTTATCCCTAGTTAGCGGATCTTGTTCAAACTTCCCCCACCACCATGATTAATCTGAACTAACAACCGTCTATTTCACAGTCCATCATCTCTGTCTGTCTGTCTGTCGCTACCTCTACCATTCACCATTCTCTAGTCATTTAATATCACCATTCACAATGAATTACACTCACCATTCTCTACATGCAACATCCACTTAATTCACTATCCATTGTATTCACCATTCACGGCTCTGAATTCACTTTCACTATTCACTGCCTTAATTAGGAACCAAATTTACATAAAATATAATTGTGTTGTACAGGTACTGAAAGGAGGAACATTACGGGCAAATTTGCATAAAATAATTACGCAGCACTGATAGCGAAATGGGGACGACCGGAAGTAAATTTACATTGAAAAATCATTACGTCTGACAGTTACTGAAGTGAAGGATTATTAGAGAAGAATTAAAGTGAGGTGTCCTAAAGAGGCAGCAGCGGTGGTGACCTGGCCGACGGGTTGATCAGTATCGTTAATGAAGGGAAAAAGGTCGAGTGCCTGGAGGAAGGTGCCACCTCTTGCTGGGTGGGCCTTAGGGTGCATTTTTGTGACCTCGACCTCTGACCTTTTGACCCTCTCGACATTAACACCTCCAGGGTTATTGTTATTGTTATTGGATGGTGGAAGGGCTTGATAACAGCTCCAGGGAGTTGCAATATATATATATATATATATATATATATATATATATATATATATATATATATATATATATATATATATATATATATATATATATATATATATATATATATATATATAAATAACGCTTAAGGGATAATCGACCAATTAAGTCTTAAACACCAAATAACCTTTTTAACAGGGACGACTTTTTGTCTATTGTTTAAACTTAATGAAAGTTACAATGGTTCATATATGGTAAAACTTGTTTTGTTTCACTACAGGATGAGATTAACATCACAATATATCTCCAACTAAATATTATTGGGAAAAGTTAGGTTAGTAATTGATATTCCTTCCCAGCTTCTATTATATTCTTCTACATAATCCTCTTTACATACAAGTCAATTTAAATCCCCGATTTCTTTTATTGATATTTAGCAATTATTCCTGAAATTCATGACACACACACACACACACGTCTTCCTGAAGCGGTGGGATGGTGAGCGCCAAACTAGTAAAGTGATAATCCCTGTAACGTTATATAGTGAAAATAAAAATAAAAATACAGTAGTATGAAGGGGCTGTAGCGGCTGTATCGACCCATGACAAGAACAGGTCTCTAAAGGGCGTCACAAGTGTCTACGCCACACACTGATACATCACAAGTTTGTTCATTATTTCAAGTTTGTTTGTTTGTGTTTTTGTCCACTGTCAACAACTCTTTCCCTCCCCGGATACTCTGCAGACACTTCAGACAGACAGAGTCAAATCCGGTTACTGGGGACTTCCGGTTGAGGGAATCCGGCAAAATTTCACATAAACACAGACAGACAGACAGAGACGACCAACAGTAACCCCCACCCTCCTCCTCCACACAGAATCTACAGACAGAGAGAGAAACAAATAACAACAATACCCCCCCCCCCCCCCCTCCGACCACCACCACAGAATCTACCCCAATAAAACACCTTCTCCCCAAACACTGACACACCGGGATCAGTGGCAGAAAGAAAATTTACATAGATAACAATTAACTTACTGATATATTACATAACGTGGGGCACTAGGGGAGGGGAGGAAGGGGAGGGGAGGGGGGAGGGATGGGAGGGAAGGGGGTGGGGGAGGGATAATTTGCATACACTGTCACCAACTGTGGAGAGTGACTATGGTTGAGGAAATGTGTGTGTGTCTGTCTGTCTATTTATTTTATTACACTATATCAAGCTAAAAAGGATAAAGTCTTCAATTACTGGAGTGGGTAAAGACAACGATCATATATATACGTAAACATAACACTATTTCCCGTGGTATTTGTTGACATACACACGTCTTGAAGGCAAATTTGCATATTACCTACACTGTGGTTATATTAATATAGAGATAATGTGAGTAAATTTGCATAAAAATTATTAATTATAATTTTAAGTTAACTAATCTTCTAATAAAACCAACCTAACCTAAACCAACCTAACCTAAACCAACCTAACCTAAATCAACCTAACCTAACCCAACCTAACCTAACCCAACCTAACCTAAACCAACCTAACCTAAACCAACCTAACCTAAACCAACCTAACCTAAATCAACCTAACCTAACCCAACCTAACCTAAACCAACCTAACCTAAACCAACCTAACCTAAACCAACCTAACCTAAACCAACCCAACCTAACCTAACCCAACCCAACCCATCCTAACCTAACGAATAATAACTATAGGTTAAGTGTACTGGTGCGACTGGCCTTGAAGAGATCTAGAACATTTCTGGTTTAGATATACCTGTAACCAAAAGTAATTAAAGTTCGCAGGTATACCAACATACCTGACCTTGAAATTAATTACTGCATTTCAAGATTACAGAGACGACAGACCTTGGAAGTAATTATTATATTTCAGGTAACAATGTAACTCATAAGCACATTCCCTTACCCCCCCCCCCCCCAGGAAAAACTACAATAAATAAATAAAATAAACAAAATACAAATATAAATTACAGCCACTGAGCACAGGTAACATCAAGTCAATTACCATAACGCAATGATTTCGTAATGGAAAAACAAAAGTCTACATAGATATTTATCACACAGCCAAATGACGTACAGAATGCCCAAGGTCTCACAGGTAACAACAAAATTAATCCCCTGACATTAAATAATTCAAACAAAAAAAAACAAACACAACCAAAAACCAGACGTAAACAACACAACCGAACATACACAATTTTTAACAACAAAAACACTTTGACACATTCAAAACAAAAACACTACAAAAAAAGTAGAAAAAAATACAAAAGCAACAATACAGAAACAAGAACACTACATAAATATCAAAAAAAATATATACAGTATATAATAAAACATAAAAACACACAAAAACAAACTAAATATAAGCTCAACCCCAGGGCAGACGAGGGAGGAGGGGAGGGGAGGAAGGAGAGGTGAAGAGGAGGAGGAGGAGGAGGAGGGGAAGAGAGGAGAGGAAAGGATATAAAAGGGGAAAGACTCGTAGCCTAAGGGGTGGAAAGGCCATTACTTTAACAAAACAAACACAATAAACAAATAAAATGAAGGTAAACAAACAAACAAAAATATTACCCACATACATTTAAAATAAATATGTATATAATGTATCTTAGATTGATTTAGTGAAGTAAATAAATAAACACACACACACACACACACACACACACACACACACACACACGCACGCACGCACGCACACGCACACACACACACGCACACACACACACACCAGCGCTAGAGGCAAAATGTAATAATATTAGTCTCCGGAAATTCAACTCCCTATTAGTGCAAGAAAACGGGGGAGGGTTGAGGGTAGGGGGTGTAGGGGAGAGAAGGGTGAGTGGGGGAGGGGGGAAGGTGAGTGGGAGAGGGGAGGGTGAGTGGGGGGAGGTGAGAAGGTGAGTGGGAGAGGGGAGGGTGAGTGGGGAGAGGGGGGAAGGTGAGTGGGAGAGGGGAGGGTGAGTGGGGGGAGGGGAGGTGAGTGGGAGAGAGGAGGGTGAGTGGGGGGAGGGGGGAAGGTGAGTGGGTGGGTGGAAGGGAGAGGGAGAAAAGGGTTGTGAAGGGAGGAAAGGAAGGGGAGGGTGAGTGGGTGGAGAGGAGGGTGAGTAGGAGGCAGAGAGAGGGAATGAGGAAGAGTGAGGAGGAGAGAAGAGTGAGAGGAAGGGAAAAGGAATGATGAAACAAGAAGGAATATGCAAGAGAGAGAGAGAGAGAGAGAGAGAGAGACAATCTCCCCCTGGCAGGTCCTCCGAGTATCCCTGGTGATGGGGAGTCAATCCCTCAGCCACCGACCCTCACCCTGGGATTCTGTCTGTCTGTCTGTCTGCCCCGGGGGATGATGGTAAGGATTTATTCACACAGCCTCTCTCTCTCTCTCTCTCTCTCTCTCTCTCTCTCTCTCTCTCTCTCTCTCTTTATGGAGGGAGAAAGTTTGTCTCTCACTCACTCACTCACTCAACTCGCTCACTCACTCACTCACTCACTCACTCACTCACGCAGATAAGAATGACCCGTCTGTGGTAATTTGTTTTAACTTCCCTCAACCAAATTACAAAGAATTTCTCCAGAGCGAAATGAACTCAAATTACCTGAACTCAATCAACTTTTGGCAGCATCGTCAGCGACTTTCACTCAATGGCCAAATATTTCACTCACTCACTCACTAACTCTCCAGCTCACTGACGAAGAAGAATATTAACATTATCGTATCATTTATAGGAGGAGAGACTGACCCTAGTTATATGTGTGGGGGAGAGAGAGAGAGAGAGAGAGAGAGAGAGAGAGAGAGAGAGAGAGAGAGAGAGAGAGAGAGAGAGAGAGAGAGAGAGCACCATCAGCACCACCTGGCGACCCTAAACCTTTACTACCTCTGCTGCGGCGCCTTCACACCTCTCCTGCCTCCTCCTCTCCCTCCAAAATGGCGACCAAAGTGCCCTTAGACTCTCCCGTAAATAGAGGACAAACCGGCTTCAGTGGCTGGCGGGCGGACGGACGGACACACACACACACACACACACACACACACACATCAACAAGTGGGGACAATGTTGCTGCAGTAATACGAACATTCATGCCTCCACCAAAATCTGTAAGGCACTGTATATTTTTATTTCTGAGACACCCTGTATTGTTATTGGTATTATTGTTGTTATTTTTTATGGCTGTTGTTCGTTATTATCATTTTTGTTGTTATTGTAGTTATTGTTATTATCATCACCACCACCATCATCACCACTACTACCACCACCACCGTCATCACCACCACCGTCATCACCACCACCATCATCACCACTACTACCACCACCACCATCATCACCACTACTACCACCACCACCATCATCACCACTACTACCACCACCACCGTCATCATCACCATCATCATCACCACTACCACCACCACCGTCATCACCACTACTACCACCACCACCGTCATCATCACCACCATCATCATCACCACTACCACCACCACCTCATGTATAAAGACAATCATCACATCATCTTCCTCACCTATTCAATAAATTAATTACATAAATAATGTTCACTATTCATTACATCACCAGGTGCACAAATTTTACCTCAACATTTTTATTGGGGTCATTTGGCGGTAATTTTGTTATTTATGACGTCATTCATATACCGTCTGGGAACATGACCAATCGTGTTCCAGCGTTTAATTATGTAATTATCAAATTTAATTAATAGTGGAGATGCATGACCAAACTCAATTAATTTTCTCTCTAATCAAGCGAGCCACTAAAATCATGTTTTAATCCAAAAGCGTCAGTTTGTTTATGAGGCTTACCTGTAGTCTCAGGTTACTGTTAATTAATAAATAATAATAATAACAATAATAATAATAATAATAATAATAATAATAATAATAAAAATTATAATAATAATAATAATACACATGGTTGCCCCTCGTGTTTTTATAGGATAATCCCCCCCAAAAACAACTAAACGTGACTTTTGCATTCACACCTTCAAAACATACATACACACATACATACATTTACTAAACAAACCGCATTTCCTTATATTCTCTCCAAAACTCTCAGCAAAATGTGACTATTTTCATTAAAAAGACTACAATTATAATAAAACATGGTGTGGCCGCCGCCGTGTGCACCATATATAAAACATGGTGTGGCCGCCACTGTGTGCTTCAAATATAACATGGTGTGGCCGCCGCTGTGTGCTTCAAATATAACATGGTGTGGCCGCCACTGTGTGCACCAAATATAAAACATTCATGAGGCGACAGAACAGCAGGAGTCATTACAGTGTTACTCCACGACAACAATATTTACCGAATGCAAATGTTGAGAGAAGTTGGCAGTTTTACCCCCAAGAACAAAACACACCAGAGAGTTTATGTGAGGCAATATTAAAAAAGGCACACGTGACAGTCGTTCAAACAGCATCATGTAGAGCAGTAACTTGACCTATGTTCTTGGGATACAGTATGTGTAGTAGGGGTCAAAAGGTTTCTACCGCCTAAAATGAAGCAGCATCGACCCCCCAAATGAGACACAACAGTCAGAGTTAGTCAGTTAGGAGACTCATTCACCTGACTCAATTTTACGACGGAGAGAGAACTTTTTTTTTCATTAAACTCGAAGCCTATTTCTAAAAATCCTCTTAGTTGTAGAGCAGAGCAAATAATTCCGACCTAAAAATTAATTCTGAAAGCAAGTGAAGAGGAACAATGCATGACACAAGTATGAAGTACACATCATTACACGATCCTATCAACGCTTTTGACCTTTGACCTTCATGTTCTTCCGTATAGCTTCTCAATAAAATACATCAATCAGAAAATTTAATTAAGACGGTGGAGCAGTTTGAGAGACACGGTGGACCCACTGTGAGGGCCAGCCGGGTAAAACAATAAGTTGCCCCCCCCCCCCCCCCAGCAACCTTCCATTAGGGCAGACTTGATTACATACATAAATACATACATATACACAGTCATAAGGGATATGAACTCTTACATGGAAGGCAGCAACATTGTTTAAAGCCAAGTGATGTAAATTTAACGACTTTCTAAAGCTTGATTATTTCTCTCAGCCAAACCCCAACTATTTACCCCAAACATTTAAAGCCTCAGCGATATACCGTCTCCATCTGTCCCCACAGCCGCGTAATCCCCTTAAAAAAGGTCAATAATCCCCTCGAATAAAAAGAAATGGATGTGTTGTAATCCGAACAGCTGAGAGGCTGATTTTCCCACGTAATCTCCCTCTTTTCCCGCGCTTTTGTGGCTCTTTAATGCGCGCCAAAATTACCCGCGAATTAGGCTCTTATCTCTCCCTCATGAAGTCCTGCCATTTACACCTCGTAGTGCTGGGTGTAACGGCTACCACTCACCTCCCCTCTGGGTGTACGGGGTATCATTACACTCCCATTTGAGTCTAGTGGGTATACTACACATACTTATTATGAATATACCGTCTGTGTATAATGTCTACCGCTACACTTTCAACGCTGGGTGTAATATGTAAATATGGCTACTACTACACCTCTTACTGGACCCATTAGACGTGATATACACCAATACACTTCCCTCTTGAGTGTGTTACCTCCCACTACACTTGCCTCTGAGTGTAGTCAATACTATAAAACTCTAAAACTGGGGTGTACTGTTTTTAGTTACACCCGTTCAGGTATACTAGACACATACGATACTCTACACTGCCGATTGAGTGTACCACCAACCACTACAGTTCTGGGTGTAATGTGAGAGTACAGAATAAAACTGGAGTGTATTGGCTATCATTACACCCCCTCCCCCCTGGGTGTAGACGCATTAAGAAAATTCAAACTAGGGATCACCGTTAACCTCCCACCAACCGCTGTGCCCTGAAAGTCGTTTTTTTTTTTAAATTCAAATTTAAATCGCCAACAGACACAGTTGGTCCATTTAGGGTAATTATCGTTGACATTCTTACTGCTCAAGGCTCGTTAGTGCTTGTTAATACCTCTCTCTCTCTCTCCCTACATCCCCCCCCCCCCCCGGCGTTCACTAATTGCACCTTTCATTCGCTAAAACCTACCTCGCTTGCTTCGCCTAATTGTTAAGTTTCGCTGGCTAATGAGACGGTTCGCTTGATGATTGTACCTTTCTGTCGGCGGTACAGTGTTTGCTAACTTGACTCGCTAATTACGTCATTCGTTCGTTAAATCCACCTTTCACTCTCTAATTGTACCTCTCGCTCCCTAATTACACCTCTCGTTCCCTAATTGAACCTCTCGCTCCCTAATTACACCTCTCGCTCCCTAATTACACCTCTAGCTCCCTAATTACATCTCTCGCTCCCTAATTACACCTGTCGCTCACTAATTACACCTTCCGTCCGGTAATTTCCTCGGCCTTCACTATGCAAGACAGGAGTTCCCAGGTAAGACTTTTTTTAACACAGGATGAACAAGAGAGAGAGAGAGAGAGAGAGAGAGAGAGAGAGAGAGAGAGAGAGAGAGAGAGAGAGAGAGAGAGAGAGAGAGAGAGAGACAGATATGAATAGATAGATATTATTAGTTAAATATATATAGACACAGACACACTTACACACACACACACACACACATACACAAACATACACATACATACATACATATATTACAATCGCCAGGTACTGAAACAACCAAATAATACGGCAGAAGTATCGGAATGTAAACCACTTGGAGGTAAAGACGAAATTCCGTTGTTAGTTAATGGTATTTCGACCCTAAGGCCTTAACGATTTCGATATTGTAATGTTAACCGTTTCATCTGGCGGAGGATATCGGAACACAAACGGCCTGGGGGACACCTGAACTGACCTGACCTGACCTAATATGAACTACTTAACCAAACATTAACCTAATTTAACAAGACCTACCCCAAACTTAACCTAATTTACCTTAATTGAACCCTATCTGACTCAATCAAACCTAACCTAACCTAACCTAACCTACACTACCTAACCTAACTTAATCGAACTTATCTAATCTAACCAAATCAAATATACCGAACCTATTTGAGCCAAACCTCTATAACCTACACTGCCTAGCCTAACCTAACCTAACCTGACCTGACCTGACCTGGTTGGTGGGTGTAGAGAACTGTAAGAGGTTAATGCCTGCTGTAGTGCCAAGAATGGTGTAGTTCGCCTTATAGAGGTCAACAGATGTTTTAGTTCAAATAATCGGGGGTGAGTCGCTCTAGCTAGTTCATCGCCTGTTTAACGGGTGTAGGTCGCTGTATCGGGGTCATTAACTGTTCAGTACATATAAACAGGTGTGTGTGTTGCTTTAAGGGGGTCATGTTCTCCTTCAGTGCCGATACAAATGAAATGGGTCTCTATACCGGGGTTGTCACCTACTTCAGTGGGCTGTGGGTCATTGTACCGGGGTTATTATCTGCTTTAGCGGGGCCTTTATTTGTTTTAGTGGATCATGGGTCGCTTTAGTGGGTCATGGGTCGCTTTAACCGGGATCGTAACCTCCTCTAGTGGGCTGTGGGTCGCTTCAGCGGGGTCGTCACCTGTTTTAGTGCAAATTAAGCCTTTGTCTGTGAATTCCTGCCCCGGCAATAACCGCTGGATGGGCTACATTTAGCGGTGTTTGCTGAGTAGTGACCACGATGACTGTGTTTAGCGATTTTAAGTGAAGAATGACCTACTTTAGCGGTGTTTCCAGAGTGCCACACACGGTACTTATCTCCCGAGGACTCCAGTGGCCAGGTACGGGGCGAGTGCCGGCCTGTAATACCTTCAGAGAGCGTGGAGATGAACTTATGATGGCGATACACTTAAGGGAGAGATACACTTACACCGGATACACTTAAGGGAGAGATACACTTACACCGGATACACTTAAGGGAGAGATACACTTACACCGGACACACTTAAGGGAGAGATACACTTACACCGGATACATTTAAGGGAGAGATACACTTACACCGGATACACTTATGAAAGAGATACACTTAAGGGAGAGATACACTTACACCGGACACACTTACGAAGGACATACACTTACTTGTATTATGGATGTTAACATTATTTAACAGTAATAACCCGTAATGAAAACATGCACAGGTAAAGACAACTGCAATATACACGTCCTCTACCTGTTTAAGTGTACCTGTAATGTACCTGTCTTTGTTAATTACACTCAGCTGTACTCTGTAGTGACATGTAGTTTGACCTGGTGTAATTACATTTAATCAAGGCATTAAACAATATGAGTCACTTCCACGATTCAATGTTAAATATAATTAAGGCGGTAAATTACTGTTATGCCTGATTATATATAAATACGTCACATATTATTATATACTCGTATAATTATACTTCGAGTTTCTCAATTGATAAAACATTTAACAAACATATAATCAACTAAACTACAGTACTACATTTAGCTGTATTATAGAGACTACGGTTTGGTTAGGTTAGGTTAGGTTTGGCTTAGTTTAGGTTAGGTTAGGTTTGGTTGGGTTTAGGTTAGGTTTAGGTTAGGTTTAGGTTAAGTTTAGGTTAGGCTTAGGTTAGGTTTAGGTTAGGTTTTGGTGAGGTTAGGTTTAGGTTAGGCTTAGGTTAGGTTTAGGTTAGGTTAGGTTTAGGTTAGGCTTAGGTTAGGTTTAGGTTAAGTTTAGGTTAGAGACGGTAAAGTACTACATTCACCCTTTGACAGCACGGTTAACTACGATGGAACTTACACAACAACACACTACCTTAACTAATTAAACTTCAACATTTTAACAACAAAAGACTGACTTAATTACACTTAACATTTTCTAGCAGCTCAGTGACTTAAAACCGCTACATTTAACAATTTTATCTGCACAGCGAGACATTCTAACGTCATTAGCTTTTCCAGCAACCTCGTGCCGTAATCTGTTCGCTAAATTAAGCAGTAACATTCTAAAGTTAGCGGTTCTCTTGCCCTGTGGATTTACAGAACAGGGAATGTACTGTGTGTGTGTGTGTGTGTGTGTGTGTGTGTGTGTGTGTTGTTTTTTCTGGGTCACCTGAAGACTAGATACCTCAACTTATTTCACCTCAAGGTTAGGATAGGATAGGATAGGTTGGGATAGGATAGGATAGGTTAGGTTAGGATAGGTTGGGATAGGTTAGGATAGGATAGGATAGGTTGGGATAGGATAGGATAGGATAGGTTAGGATAGGATAGGATAGATTAGGATAGGTTGGGATAGGATAGGATAGGATAGGTTATTCAATTATCAGGTAGAATAGGCCGGGGTGTCTAAACTTCACGTCATCCTTATTTCCCTCCTAAATGCAGGGTATAAATTAATCTCTCTCTCTCTCTCTCTCTCTCTTTCTCTCTCATTACTAATTCGTCTCAATTATGTACGTATATATCACCCTACCCTCTCTCTGTCACACACACACACACACACACACACACACACACACACCCTAGTTACTTAATGTATTCTTCCATAAACCAGTGAGGGAAGCCTTGACCTGGCAATAAAGGAGAGGAAGAAGAGGAGGAGGAGGAGGAGGAGGAAGAAAAATATTAAGGAAAGGGGAGAGGAAGAAGAGATGGGAATGATATGAAGAAATAAAAACAAGAAGGGGAGGAGAGGAAGAAGAGGACAAGGGAGAGGAAGAAGAGGACAAGGGAGGAGGAGAGGAGGACAAGGGAGAGGTCAACACTTGGGATATGCAGGACATGAGAGACTGAGTGACCAGGTAGGGGAATTTGGACATGTGTGTGGGGAGGAACGACGATATGGTGACTAAAGGAAATGTGTGGAAATGTACAGCTGTTTTTTATCCCCCTCTCTCTCTCTCTCTCTCTCTCTCTCTCTCTCTCTCTCTCTCTCTCTCTCTCTCTCTCTGTCTGCCCCCCCCCCCCCCCACACACACATAACTGCACAAACACCATAAACCCGATTCATATCTTCATCAAACAAACATCATTAAAAAATCATAAACAAAAACATTAACCGGCAACCCAACAGCCAACCAGCCTGAACTGTTCAATCCTAAATTCTATCAACAAAACACTATATTATTATCGTCAATGTTCAGTGCTTGATAATATTCAAATACATTCCACACGGCTTCAGATAACACCAAATGACACACGTCACTATTAGGTTTACAATGAAATGTAATGATAAGTAGCCCACTGAACTAGCACTCGTCTCAAAATAGCAATAAAGGGCCACATAAACTATTTAATCGTATCAAAATAGCCCCATGAACTAGCAATCACCTCAAAATAGCAGTAAATGACCCACTGAACTATTATTCGTCTCAGAATAGCATTAAATAGCCCCCTGAACTATTGTGTCTCAAAAGCATAAAATAGCATCCTGAACTATTAAGCATCCTAAAATATCATAAAATAGCCCCCTGAACTATTAATCATCTCAAAATAGCATAAAATAGCCCCCTGAACTATTAATCACCTCAAAATAGCATAAAATAGCCCCCTGAACAAGCAATCACCTCATAATACCATTACACAGAAATCATTATCAATTTCAGCATTAAATGGTCGGCTTTTTCGCAATCACTTGCCTAAATAAAACATTAATTCTTCCACTACACAACTAGGTAAAATAACACACCGCTAAACATAATCATTTTTACCTGAATCAGTCACGTCAGGTGCTCCTTGCAACATTCAGTGCAATGTATTATGCAACGGCCCTCCCCTCCCCTCCAATCTCCTATACCTGTGGCGATCAATGCAATCTCTCTCTCTCTCTCTCTCTCTCTCTCTCTCTCTCTCTCTCTCTCACACACACACACACACACACACACACACCAGCTCCTCTTCACTACAAGCTAAACTATATGATTCTTGAGCGCTAATAAACAATAACAATGGCAACAAAAACAATAACAAACGTGATCATACAGAAAACAAAAGCATTATCTTGTACTAAACTTATTTATTCATACACTGTAATTTGAGCCTTTCTATCACATCGGCATGTTATTTGCAATGTTTAATGGTGCAATTTGATCTCCCCTCCCTGTGTTCACTTGCAAGGTTCAATTATTGCATCTCTACGCCACTCACTCATAAAGTTCAGGTCACTCATAAGTTTCAACACAATATATTAGAACTCTCTTGTGGTCACTCACACGCCTATCACACAATACCCGATACCATAAGTAACTCTCAGTGTCTCCCGATACCATATGTAACCCTCAGTGTGTCTCCCGATACCATAAGTAACCCTCAGTGTCCCCCGATATCATATGTAACCCTCAATGTCTCCCGATACCATAAGTAACCCTCAGTGTCTCCCGATACCATAAGCAACTCCCAGTGTCTCCCGATACCATATCTAACCCTCAGTGTGTCTCCCGATACCATAAGTAACCCTCAGTGTCTCCCGATACCATAAGTAACCCTCAGTGTCTCCCGATACCATAAGTAACCCCCAAGGAAGAAAAGGGAAAGGGTAGGAACTGTAAAGGAAAAGGGAAGAAAGGGAAAGATAAGACGGAAAGGAAGAAGCCTGCCATTACTGAAGGATCATTTGTGTGTGTGTGTCAGTCCTCTACCATACCCCCTACCCCCCCAGCCCCCCCCCCCCCACAGCCTCCCTATCTCCCTCTCAGTCCTCTACCACACCCCCAGCCCTACCCCAGCCTCCCTATCTCCCTCTCAGTCCTCTACCACACCCCCAGCCCCACCCCAGCCTCCCTATCTCCCCACACCAGCTGTAAACATCACTCTGTCACTAGTCACCCATAAAGAATAAAACCACATTACTTTCTGACAGGTCCCCCATAACTTACCACCCTCCACCCCTCAGTTAATAGGTTGACTGTCAGGCATTAAACTGGGCTGGACTTGACTTAACTAACTAACTAGCTAACTACCTTCTTGCCACATTTGTTTTATTGTTATTATTTACTAACAGACCCTTCTAATGAGGTGGAATGATCGGAATATATAAAGTAGTTAAGAATATAACACCTCCAGTAACTATACCCCTACATACATACATACGTGCATACATACATACATACATATACATACATACATACATACATAAATTAAGCTTGACTGGTATATCTATCAATACACAGAAAAAACTAAACACCCCTCAAATTATATTTAAGAATCAATAAAATGTCAGTTTCCAATGTCAGAATAAACATGAAATTACAAAAGCACACGAGAATATAAAACATCAACATCATTAATTTAATAAAGGATGTAAAAAACACACACAAAAACAAACACACAAGACAACTTACCTAACATCATGACGTCACACCAGGTACTGACGTCAGACACGGTTAATCCATTTATTTACCTGAAAAAACAAACAAGAACAAATTAATTTTACTGATCTCCCTGAACTAAATACTTTAATACAACAGCTTCCATTGTGTAATTTACTTCCATTCATTAATATCCGGAGTTTCGCCAAAATATCCGGAGTTTCAACACAAATATCCGGAGTTTCACCTAAATATCCGGAGTTTCACCTAAATATCCGGAGTTTCACCTAAATATCCGGAGTTTCACCTAAATATCCGGAATTTCATCAATATATCCGGAGTTTCACCTTAATATTCGGAGTTTGGCCTGAATATCCGAAGTTTCACTATCACACACACACACACACATGCACACACACAAAATAAAATACCGAAAACATACGTAGACAACTTTAGAACCACAATAATAAATTAATAGAAAAAGAAAACAAAAAACAAAGGTGAATCACAAGAAACCACAAAAAAAAAATAAATTAAACTAAAACCACGAGAGAACATGAAAAAAGGGGAAGGAAAGAAAGAAAAAGAAAGAAAGAAAGAAAGAAAGAAAGAAAAGAAAGAAAGAAAGAAAGAAAGAAAAAAAAAAGAAAGAAAGAAAAAAAGAAATAATAATCCACAAAACAAACAAGAAAACTTAAATAAAACCAAAGACCAGACCCAGAAAAACAACAACCACCACCACCACCACCACAAGAAAATAAATCATCGTCTTGTTACCTAAAAAAAATTTATATATATATTTATAAATCACATATATTTCCCCTCCTAGGAAAAAAAAATATCCCCCGTCTCTCCTAGGATAAAAAAAAAATGAAGCAGATATAAATGATGGCTGTAAATCCTTGGGGAAAAAATGAGCGACTTTCTTTGGGTTTTTCTTCCTATCTTATTCAGAGAGAAAATGGAAATCAGGCGAGAATTTATTTAACATATGAATAAAGTCAATTAAGACACGGGAGGTATTATAAATAACTACAGTATTAATATTTTAAATGTGTAAAATGAATAACTGTTGAAGAATAATGTTATAACTTAATTAAACAACTCACTTATATTAATGAAAATACAAAGATAAAATAAAAAATAAAACTTGAAATAAAAATAAATGTTATAAGTAACAGAAAATATAACTGTTTCGAGAATATCAATTATGATTATTATTTCTACTCTAGTTATTCACAGTCATTTCTGAACCACTAACCACCACTCAGGATATTAATGACCAATTACACCCTCAACAACCTTCTCCTTCCAATTATTCAGTATCATTTATTTTGTCTCATCGGGCAATTTATCAACACAAGCGAGACCTTTAATTAATCGGATAATAAAACGACAAATGACTTCAATACACTCACCCTTACCTCCTACCCTGCGGCACCTGGCACTAACACGAACCCCCCTGCTGCTACTGGCACTATGGCACTACCCCCCGCGGCTACTGGCACTACCCCCCCCCCCCTGCTGCTCGTGGCACTAACACTCAAGGGTGATTCATCCATCTATAACTTTAGACACCCGAGAAAATTTTAATAAAAATGGAAAAAAGGGAAAAAATTGACGTATGGGTGTGCCTCCCTTCCCCCCCCCTCCCTCTTCCATCTCACCCTCGACATCCCCCCCCCCCCCCATCCCCATCTCACCTACTCCCTGTCTCCCCACCTCTCTCTCTCTCTCTCTCTCTCTCTCTCTCCCTCCCTTTCCACTAATCCAAATGAGTAATTCCACCAACCCCGCTGACCTGACCTTTAAGACTTATGACCTGATGAATTCTTCAAACACACACACACACACACACACACACACACACACACACACACACACACACACACACACACACACGTTCATTTTCACCATCACTGCCTTTAGACACAGAGGAGCATTAAATAAACAAGCAATAATTAACAGAATGAAAAAAAAATAAAAAACAAAGAAAACACAAAAATAAAACAAAAAAGGGAAAGACCATAAAAAAAACTTTAAAATTTACCGTTAAAACAAAAAATAAATCCGTGGCTTCTAAAATTCGCGATGACTTTTAAATTTAGGGCGTGAAGAGAGGGGGGGGGGGGGAGAACCCAGGTCTTGGAGTTTAGGATCAGTCCCTAATTTAAGGTTTTAGGTGCGATCTGTAGTCATGGGCCATTCCTATTCTTCACTTGCTAGAGGAAGGAGGGGGAAGGGGGTGGAGGGGGGGAGGGAGGTAGGAGGGGGAGGGGGGAGAGGGAGGAAGAGGGGGAGGGGAGGAGGGTGGCTTCATTAGACTCTTATCAAGTCTTGAGAAACCTTAAAAGTCTAACTCCTGAAGCCTGAGACCCTGAAAGTCCTAAGGGCTCTGGAGATTCTAAAGATCCTGTGAGCCCTGAGAACCCTTCGAGCCCTTAGAGTTTGGGACCCTGTAAGAGTTGACAACCCTGAAAGGTGCTCCAGCCCTGAGACGTGATGACCCCCCCCCCCCCCACCAGGCCCTGAGCGCCCTGAGAGTCAACACCCCTAAGAGAGCTGAAAATCACGGTGGGGGTATACGGACTAATCAGAGCACGCCATGGGGGAGCAAGGACCAATCAACGAACGTTATAGGGGTGGCAAGGACCAATCAGCGCACGTCATGGGGGGAGACAAGGACCAATCAGCGTACGTCATACCCTCATACGCGTGGGTTCTGACCAAATCGCCAGCGGCCACCTGAGCCCCCATTTATATGCAAAACCGCAGATTTGCCAGAAATTGGTTCGTCAATATAGAGTTACGACACACGCGCTAATTATATAGTAAATTACGGTCGGATTCTCGTAGGATAATAACAAAAAACTCTTACGATCTTGCCGGCGAGAAAATCTTACCTTAAATTATCTATAAATTATTCTCAACAGGTACGAAGAAGAATATTAAATTGCTCTGGCGATAATACGACCTGTAATTACGGCATTAATACATGTCTTACGATCGCACCTGTGAAGAAAAATTACCTTTGGGAATTACCTGTAACATATTCTGAACAGGTGTAACAATTATCGGGTATTTCATTACTGCTGAACGCTGTATAATGATAACTGCCGTAAATTACTCAACATTATACAAGTAATAAAAAAAAATTGAACGAAATAAAAAATACTGAAATTCATATTACAGAATAATACAAAACTACAAAATTAATAAATGACTTAAAAATTACAGTACAGGTGAAGAAAAAAAAATAAAAATAAAAAACTCTTACCTTACCTAAAACAGCAACAAAAATACAGAATTCCTTTATATTATTAAAAAAAAACTATATTACGATTTTCATCAATATTTTACAATCAAATCAGAGAGGAATTTTACATAAAGAAACGGACTATACATCACTCCAGGTACTATACACACATATATATATCAAACTTACTATAACATATATGACACTATAACATAAATGACACTATAACATATATGACACTATAACATAAATGACACTATAACATAAATGACACTATAACATAAATGACACTATAACATAAATGACACTATAACATATATGACACTATAACATATATGACACTATAACATAAATGACACTATAACATAAATGACACTATAACATAAATGACACTATAACATAAATGACACTATAACATAAATGACACTATAACATAAATGACACTATAACATAAATGACACTATAACATATGACACTATAACATAAATGACACTATAACATAAATGACACTATAACATAAATGACACTATAACATAAATGACACTATAACATATATGACACTATAACATAAATGACACTATAACATAAATGACACTATAACATATATGACACTATAACATAAATGACACTATAACATAAATGACACTATAACATATATGACACTATAACATAAATGAAACTATAACATAAACGACAAGAATATAAAAATATCGATTACTTTGATTACTAAACCATGATTGGAGCGCCATCAACCCAACGAGCCAATCGCATCTTCGTTCTCAATATTAGCCAATCAATTTTCATGACACTTGCAGCAGCGTCTCGCCAATAGACCAATCATAGCACCGTCTACCTGGGCCAAATTGAACTACGGGGAAGGAAGGTTTTGTCAGCTGGTAATACGCTATGCATTATCATACTCCTTCAAGGTGTTGGTCTATATGTTTGGTTATACTCACATACCTGGCCAGCACACTCATATACCTGGCCAGCATACTCACATACCTGCCGGCCAGCATACTCACATACCTGCCGGCCAGCATACTCACATACCTGGCCAGCATACTCCAATATGTCCACTCAACATACTCGTATACCCAGGGGTTTTAAGTAAGGTCGTACATCATAACTTTACGGCTTTTGGTGACCAACATAATCGAATATACTTGTCAAGTATACTCTCTCTCTCTCTCTCTCTCCTCGCTCTCTCTCTCTCTCTCTAATATACTCTAAAATGCCTATACAACTTCTCATAACTTTGGTCACACACACACACACACACACACACACACACCTCAGCTCACATGACCTACGTGTGTAAACATTAATCTGTCTGTTCACTGTATGTTCCTTCACCTTTCTCTAATAAAGGCTTTTGTTAAACCACCAATGTATGCAATAAGTCATTTATGTCCAATGTATATTTTCAGCCTTCGGGCTACGAACTTTTTCAATAAACCGTTTATTATTATTATTATTATTATTATTTACATATACAAACAGACAGACATAGATAGATTTGTTCAATAAATTCACAATAAAATTTAGATTGTGTGTGTGTGTGTGTGTACAAGCACAACACCTAGCACTGTACACACTTCTCACACAAACTTACCAATAAAAGAAGATTGCATATACAGGTAAGTGGCGGTAAGAGAATCAATATCAAAGTGAGGGAGAGAATAAGAGAGTGAGGGAGAGAATAAGAGAGTGAGGGAGAGAATAAGAGAGTGAGGGGGAGAATAAAAGAGTGAGGGAGAGAATAAGAGAGTGAGGGAGAGAATAAGAGAGTGAGGGAGAGAGAACCCCCCCACTAGCACCACCTCCCACACAGCTGATATTAAGGGGTCACGCTTGTGGATGGTAAAGGCCAAGAGTCAAGTGTGGTGATAGTGGTGGTGATAGTGGTGATGATGGTGATAGTGGTGGTGATGGTGATAGTGGTGGTGATAGTGATAGTAGTGGTGATGGTGATGATGATGGTGGTGGTGGCCCTAGTGCCCAAACATGTAGAGTTCCTGTTGGGTTTGGTGGATGTTGCTTGGGTGACGAGTGTGCCTGAGGAGCCATAGAGTGTGTAAGGATGTTGTCTACTGGTGCTACTGAGGGACAACATGGCCGTGGCAGTACTGAGGTTTATACTAATAGTTTGTTAACGTACGACGATTTCTGGCAATTGCAATTATGTCTGCAATAATTACATAATGAGGTCAGTTAAGAGCTTAAATTTGGCATTATTTTGCTTGTTAAACCTGTATGTCTCCAGATGACATTAATTTGTGTGTGTGTGTGTGTGTGTGTGTGTGGAACAGGTCATCTTGATCAGGTCAACAGTAATCCCGTAAGGTGCCCCGGTATCAAACCAGCGATCCTCAGGACAACAGACAAACACTGCCCGCTCAGCCGCCGCACCCCGGCCGAGTTGGACTTAAAAACTGGACAGTTCTGCCAACTTTACTTGTAAACGATATTGAAAATAGAAAAACCTGGGTCAGGAAATTGATGATTTCTACCAAAGGTTTGAGAACGTTTGTACTGCTAGTATGAACGAAGCAACAAATATGGAAAAATTCCAGCAATAGTGTGTGTGTGTGTGTGTGTGTTTGAACCTGCGTGCGTGCGTGCGTGTTCATGCAAGTAAATTGTAACTTCCATCAAACTGACCTGCCAACGTTTTCACTCCCAAGATAAACAAAGCGAGATAAAGTGGGGAGAAATCTGACGAACACGAGTGAAAACTTTACAAAAAGGTAAAACTAGATGAAGCAGTGATGCGGGTGTCCCCCACGGCGCCGCGCCTACAAAAATAAATATACACATGGTTACCCTCAGACACTACAGGGCCAGAGGCAATCAACTACGATATAGCCCTCTGACCTGAGCTGCAATACTGTGATAACGTCGCCCTAGGTCAAATAACGCCCTTATGACCTTAAAAATAGATCAAGGTCACTTAATTCCAATACCCCTTTGACCTGTGTTATTTGTATGGAGAAAATTAGGTCAGTTTATTTGTAGGGTCATGGGATAATACCATAGTGTGAGGTCAGGCGGAAAGGACGAAATTAAAAACGCGTAAAAAAATAATACTAAAAAAATACGTGTAAAAAAGGGTAAACAAAATATTACGTAAAAAATAAACAAAAATATTAAGTGTAAAAAATATAAACAAAACAAAAGTCGGATAAAAATCAAGACCACAGTCGTAATAATTTTATACCAAACGCTGGAGAGCTTTTGTACTCCAGGGACAGACACACACACAACAGGTGGGGAAATTCGACCAACTGGGAAACTATAATATTTTTCCTATCAAATATTCCTAAGCTCTTCCATCGCCTTAGAAAATAGAAATATTATTAAAAAAAGTTAAAAAAATAAAAGACAACACTTGCTTAGGAAATATATTCTTTTTCCTCCCCAAAAATCTGTAAGGAAATTACCCAAAGTCTCGAGAAAACAGGAAAAATAACAGTAAAGATGTAGTGGAAACATTATTGACAGAGGGAAAACAGTGTCGGGAAAACTTTATATTTTCCTGAAAGAGTAAAAACACGTCAAGAAGCGACCAGAAGTAAAGTCTCAAGAGTTTTAAGGAAAAAGTCTAAAAGCATCGAAAGGAAATTATTACGTAACAAAAGATGGAAATAAAACTAGTTCAAGGTAAATCTGTTTTTTCCTATTAAACATTCGTTAGTGTTTGGGAAAATCTGTCTCCACGTATTTCTTTACGGAGAGAAAATGACGCTGAAAAAACTGAGTTATTTTCCTACCTAACGTTTTCTTGTGTCTACTTACGAAGGATAGGAAGGAGAGGAGGAGAGAGAAAGGAGAAGGGGGAGGGGGGAGGGGAAGGGGTAAGGGAAGATGAAGAGGGAAGGGGAGATGAAGGAAGAAAGGGATAAGGAAGGGAAAATGTAGGAAGAGAGGGAGAGGAAGGGGAGATGTAGGGGAATGGGAGAGGAATAAGGAAAAGGGGAGTCGAGGGGGGAAGGAGGGGGAGGGGGGATGAAAAACGTTATAACTACTCTTATTAGGAACCGGCCTGCCAACGTTTTTACCCCCAGGATAAACAAAGCCACGAGGAGGAGGAGGAAGGGAGAGGGGGAGAGGGAAAGAGGAGGGGGGGAGGGGGGAAAGAAGAGAGAGGGAAGGGAGGGGAGAGGGGAGGGGCAGAGAGAGTCCCCCCCCCCACACTGCCAATAACAAACTCGTTCATCCTTGAGGAAAAATCAATATCCTTCGCCGAGTTAATTTAGGCGCTAAGTGTTGGACCGAGTTGAAAGTAGTTTACTGTCAGCTGCAAGAGTCATCCTGGAGTGCTACTGTCAGCCGTGAGTGCAACTGTCAGCTGTAAGTGCAATCTTGGAGTGCCACTGTCAGCCGTAATCATCCTGGAGTGCTACTGTCAGCAGTAGTGTCATCTATAGTGCCACTGTCAGCAGTAGTGTCATCTATAGTGCCATTGTCAGCCGTAGTGTCATCTCTAGTGCCACTGTCAGCCGTAGTGCCATCTATAGTGCCACTGTCAGAAGAAAGTGTCATCCAGAAGTGCCACTGTCAGCTGTGTCATACTGGAGTGCCACTGACAGCCGACCACTAAAGACGCACCAATAAGACGCAATACTAAGACGCAACACCTGCGACCTCCACAGATGGTACCGACCTCCACAGATGGTACCGGCCTCCACAGATGGTACCGGCCACCACCTGTATCAGTAGTGACCGACGCCACGACACCAACAATTACGTCCAGCGCCACAATTTACGAGGCTGGATAATGGACGCCACTAAGGTCCACACGTCGCTGGTGATCAATGGTATAATGAGCTCTATGTTGTCGAGTACAAGAACAACATAACTGCGACGGTCGGTAATTAATTAACTAACTCATTCACTAACAAATTAACTAACAGTAATTAATTAACGAAAACTAACAATAACTAACTATCAACAACAACATGAAGAAATACGTCAATTTTAAGGAAAACCAAAACAGGACAAAAAAAACTACAATACTGTATCTCCAAATCAACAACAACAACAACAACAACAACAGCAAACAGTACGACAAAGAACAACAACAAAATCTCAACAAAACGTCAAGAACAAGAAGAACAAATACAGATTCCTTCACAAAGAACATAACATCACCACCAAGAGTCGATACAACACCTAGTCTCACCTGACCAACAACACCAGACCAACAACACCTGACCAACAACATCACTACAACACCAGACCAACAACATCACTACAACACAACACTTACAACTACAACACTACAACACCTTATAGCACATCACTATATGCAGTAAAGGTTGTGACTATTCCTGAGAGAGCGGGTGTGGATTAGGGTAGGGTAGGGGTAGGGCTAGGGTAGGGTTAGGGTAGGGTAGGGTAGGGTTAGGGAATGGTAGGGTTAGGGTAGGATAGGGTAGGGTGGGGTAGGGTGGGGTAGGGTAGGGTTAGGGTAGGGTTAGGGTAGGGTAGGGTAGGTTAGGGTAGGGTGAGGTAAGGTAGGGTAGGGTAGAGTCACTGGTCTACAGTATATTAAAAGCAGCGGCAACAGCTCAGCCCCAACGACCATCACCACCACAACAACAGCCCCCAACACCACCACAACAACAGCCCCCAGCCCCCATCACCACCACAACAACAGCCCCCATCACCACCATAACAACAGCCCCCCAGCCCCCATCACCACCACAACAG
Source organism: Homarus gammarus (assembly GCA_958450375.1). Classification (NCBI taxonomy): domain Eukaryota; kingdom Metazoa; phylum Arthropoda; class Malacostraca; order Decapoda; family Nephropidae; genus Homarus; species Homarus gammarus. The sequence continues at coordinate 2,056,913 of CAUDMG010002327.1, read as the reverse complement.
CAGCCCCCATCACCACCATAACAACAGCCCCCCAGCCCCCATCACCACCACAGCAACAGCCCCCATCACCACCACAACAACAGCACATCACAGCACACAATCGGTCTCACTAAATCCCGACACAACAGAGGTCATTGATCAGTATTAACGTAGCAGAGCAGCCGCCAGGAATGTGTAGTCTGGCCGTCTGTCTTGTCTGTGTGTCTGTATGTATGTCTGTCTATGTGTCTGTCTGTGTGTCTGTATGTGTGTGTCTGTCTGTATGTATGTATGTGTGTGTCTGTATGTATGTGTGTGTCTGTGTGTCTGTCTGTGTGTGTGTGTCTGTCTGTCTGTCTGTCTGTCTGTCTGTCTGTATGTATGTGTGTGTGTGTCTGTGTGTGTGTGTCCGACTACTCTCTAAACCTCCTTATAACAATAATCTAAAGTGCCTCTCTCTCTCTCTCTCTCTCTCTCTCTCTCTCTCTCTCTCTCTCTAGCGGTACACTCGTCTATCCTATTGTTGTGCTGCATGAGTATCTTTGTCTGTCTGTCTGTTTACAACCCAGCTGGAATGGCCCCTGGAAGACCATTGGCCCTATACACAGCTGGAGGACAATGGCCCCCTAAAAGGCCATAAAAGGTACTCACAAACATTACTCTTGTGTCATATGAAATGTCAAAGTACCTTAAGAGTACTGTTATGGCGCATCAACCCTTACTGATGGTCACCTGACACGCTACTGAGAGAGAGAGAGAGAGAGAGAGAGAGAGAGAGAGAGAGAGAGAGAGAGAGATGATTGATAGATAGATAAATAGATAGATAGACCTAGCCAGACATCCATCTAAACGGACACCCAGACAAACAGACACCCACCCACACAGACACCCACCCACACAGCCAGGCAGACAGACACCCACACACCCAACTCTCAAAACGTCCCCCTGAATGCAACAAAACCCCGATATAAGAGCATCCTATCACCTGTAACCAAGTCCGCAAGTACTTTACAACGGGGTCCAATTAGCCACAGGTAATGACAACAAACAGTATCAACAATAACAATAGCCTGGGAGCAGCTTACCTGTCATTAGGAAGGAGTGTTGTCTGAGTAGCTTATTCTTGAACCCTTTCTCGTCGTGTTGCTTTAATTAATTCTACTACTTTAACTTATATATAAAATGTATCTCTCCTTTAACTCACAAACTGCTCAACTACCCTAAACCGCCCCCGTAACTTGGTAACTTTTTATTTTCTTAATGATCTACACGTTTCTTCAGTACGAGACATAATGTATATAACTGCAGGTATGAAGAATATTCCCTTTAACCTAACCTAACCAAACGTAACCTAACCTAACGTAACCTAACCTAACCTAACGTAACCTAACCTAACGTAACCTAACCTAACCTAACCAAACCAAACCTAATGTTCAGAACTCTTTGAAGACGACTTATTATATACAAAATCTTTATACAAATTTGTGCCGGGAAAAAAAAATCCTCACGAATTATTAACAACAAAATAAAATAACTAAAACACAAATAATATTAACTGAGAAATATATCTCCCTTAACTTATCAATAACATGTAATAAATACCACAAATATTCTTAACTTTAACATTAGCTTTTAACATTTTACGTCAATTTTCTAACTTTCCCTTCCACCCTCTCCTCCCCACTCACTCCCTCTCCCCCCACTCACTCCCTCTCCCCCCCACTCACTCCCTCTCCCCCCCACTCACTCCCTCTCCCCCCACTCACTCCCTCTCACCAAAATCAGGGAAGTTAAACACACAGGCAGATATAAAGCCAACACCATAACTAGATGGAGGGTGTTGACAAAGGCCTAATCTCTCTCTCTCTCTCACCAGTACCCAAAGCTGCGTTAGTGCCAAGGTGGTCGTAACTTCCTCGCTCGCTAGTGAACGTAACCAGAAAATATTCACCCCAAAAAAAAAAACTCCTTCAGCTAGATAAAACCCCATCAGTTAGTCAGCCAGCCAGTCAGTCAGTCAGTCAGTCAGTCAGTCAGTCAGTCAGCCAGCCAGCCAGTCAGTCAGTCAGTCAGCCAGCCAGTCAGCCAGCCAGCCAGCCAGCCAGTCAGTCAGTCAGTCAGTCAGTCAGCCAGCCAGCCAGTCAGTCAGTCAGTCAGTCAGTCAGCCAGCCAGCCAGCCAGTCAGTCAGTCAGTAAAGGCGATCAATTAAGACAGACAAAAGCAGACCCAAAAATCCCCCCCCCCCCCAAAACAATCAAACCCTATTCATAGTTTCTATACTCTTGTTTTAACTGTCTACAACTCTACAATAAAAAAAGTCCCTACCAAAATCCTACAACTTTGAGAGGGAGGGAGGGGGGAGGGAGGAGGGGGGGGGGGGAGGATTTCGTCATCAGCTTCAAGTCCCTTAAAAAAAAAAGTCATCCCAATCGCTAAAACTGGCTATTCCTATACCCATGTTAATCCCTAATCCCCCTCCCTCCCTCCCTCCCTCCCTGTATGTGAAGGGATTCTAAAAAAACTACACTGGCGATCATAACTTTTAATTCGTATTCTTAAAACAATATAAATTCCTACACACACACACACACGGGGCCAGAAGATTCCTGTAGTCGTTGTCAGTCATCTTAGATATAACACAACTTAAACTATCTTGGGTTATATACAGTTCTACACTAGGGTCTATATACAATTTATTCACGCAACGTTTACGATTCTAAAGTTTATCAAAGTTTATATAATAATGATAATAATGATCATGATAATAATAATGATAATAATGATCATGATAACTCTCCCCCCCTTCCTCCCACACTACTCCTCTCCTCCCACACTCCTCCTCTCCTCCCACACTCCCTCTGTCCTCCCACACTCCTCCCACACTCGCCCTCTCCTCCAACACTCACCCTCTACTCCCACACTCCTCCCACACCCTCTACTCCCACACTCCTCCCACACCCCCCCTCTCCTCCCACACTCCTCCTCTCCTCCCACACTCACCCTCTCCTCCCACACTCCCCCTCTCCTCCCACACTCCTCCTCTCCTCCCACACTCCCCCTCTCCTCCCACACTCCCCCTCTCCTCCCACACTCCTTCTCTCCTCCCACACTCACCCTCTCCTCCCACCCTCTTCTCCCACACTCCCCCTCTCCTCCCACACTCACCCTCTCCTCCCACACTCCTCCTCTCCTCCCACACTCCCCCCACCCTCTCCTCCCACACTCCCCAAAAACTTATCTCGGCGATTTCCTCTCACCAGAATAGAGAAAATCGCCCCCCCCCCCTTACCAAGACTTCAGGGGGAGCTTAAAAGAAAAAAAAAGAAAAAAATAATATATCTCTCTCTCTGAAGACCCAACCTGACTGACTAACTGACTTGACTGAATGACTTGACTTGACTTGACTTTGACTTTTCGAGAGTTCATTTTCCTTTTTTTTTTTTGTCTTTTTACTTTTTTACTTTTTTTTTTAGGAAACTCCTTCGACCTCAAACTGCTGTGTGGGTGGTTCTCATTTCTCTTCTTGTTTCGAAAAGTCAGGTCAGTCTGCATCCTCTCCTCCCCCCCACCCACCCACCCAATGCCACCCACCCTCCTACACAGCCACCCATCTACGCCCAACCACCTTCCCACGCATCCCACCACCCACCCACATCCCCACACAGCCCACCCACCCAACCATCCACTTCCTCAGCCACCCACCTCCCCACCCACTTCCTCAGCCACCCACCTCCCCACCCACTTCCTCAGCCACCCACCTACAGGCCATCAGCTCAAGACCTTACCAAGACGGAGCCTTTGATATAAGGTAGTGGGAGAGTATCCTGAGACACCCCCTTATATATTTAGGCCGACTCTCACACAGGTCCTACTCAAAGCCAGGATCCTACTCAAAGTGGGGATCCTACTGACAGAGGGGTCCTACTAAGAAAGGAACCTACTCTGACAGGAAACCTACTGACAGGATCCTACTCCATGAACGCAGCCTACTCAGAGGAAATTGAAAAGTCAGATTAAACTATTAAGTTGCTCTAAAAGGACCTTCCCCTCTCCTTAACTCACTATAGCGCAAAAGTCAACTTGTTAAGAAACTTTCATTTTCCTCCATCAATTTTTAACTTTTTTTTATTTCGCCGTAAGTCAAAAGTATCGGTATTCAAAAAGCGGGTTTAAAAGTACTTATTTTTTTCTCGTCGATTATCGTAACCTAAATTAAGCAATGTAACCTGACCTGACCTGATCCTAACCTAACATAATAATCAAACCTAACCTAATTCACCTATCATAACCCAACCCATTAAGGGATAACCTACCCTAACCTAACCTAACGATCCAATATTACTTAACAAGATACGGGATATACTGTAATAATAAGCCTCTGCACGGTCGATATCACCCACCACCATAATTATACGAGAGAGAGAGAGAGAGAG
>CAUDMG010002327.1:2035000-2047500 GCA_958450375.1 Homarus gammarus | reverse complement strand
AGCAGGCGTGGCATACGGGTGACCTGGCCGGAGAACTGTCAAATGACCCGGCAACCTGTGAGATGACCTCTGCCACCCCGCCCACCAGGGCAATGGAGAACCTACCTTATGACCAGTCGACTATTCCTTGCGAGGCCTCGTCCTTTTCGGCTTCTCACCACCTTGTTATTCACTCTACGACACTCCGACTTAGCACTATGTTTTCTTTATTCACTCCACTACACACTGCCAGCACTCAAACACTAAAATTCTAACACATTCCAGTATAATTTGTGGAAACTTTTCCACCTGTCCGCGTCGTCCAAGTCGTGCTCGACTGGCGGTGGCGGTGGAACAGCCGAGTTGGGCGAGGCGAGGCTCAGACACTAGCTTCTTCAGCCTTACTGACACGAGCCCGCAGGGAACGAGTCTTCCCTGATCGAAGGGCCTCCACCAACTACCAGGCCACTACACTAGACCGGGGCGGGGCGCGGTCTACTATACAGCCACACCAGCTAGTTATATACAATTAGAATTTTTTTTAAAGTGTTTACATTTACTTCAATGATTAAAAGAACTCCGTTGCTTAATTCTTCGCACTAAATAAAAGCCTAGCTAATTTAAAACTGCTTAAAAAGTCACTTTTATGCATTCTTCCTTTACGATAGTTAGACGATCAAAGCAAACGGGGAAACTTTGAGGTTGTTTTTCAAATGCATCTTCTAACGTTATATATCAAGTTGAATTTTTTGATTCACTGCCAACAAAACTGCCATTCATCCGTAACTCTGGCCTGCGCGTACCACGAGTCTGTCTCGCGGTGGCCTGTGAGTGGTCTGAAAATCGAAACTGGAGCACGAGAGATGGAAGGAGGGGGGTAAATGCCGGTCTCCCATTACGCTTGTCACAGGTGTATCCCGACCTTGATAAGAACACTCAAGAGGAATATAAACCCAACATGATTATAGCCATAATTCTTATTGACAGTCTAGCCGTAGGTCGCCATGACAACCGCTAGATAAACGAGTATATCGACTTTAACAAGGCAGAATGAGAGTGTCTGGTCGACGCACTGAATGGGCTCACCGCGAGGTAGAAAAAACCAGCCACACATTGCATGCATTATGGCCGCTCATTGGGTAATTATGGATAAACGTGGGGGGAGGCGATAAGACCATTCCTGGCCCTCGAAAAATGAGTAAAAACAACATATCAACAGAGAAGGAAGACGGTACACGTGGGTTGAGGGAGGATGACGCGCCACTGTCCCTCCCCACAGCTCTGCCAACGACAATCATTACGTCTACACCACACCACATCCTCCACCCCCCCCCCCCTTGACTATCACCACAAGACCACAACCTTAATATTCCCCGCACCAAAACCCTTTACACCCAGGAAGTATAGAAATAACTGGTAATGCAAGTGTAATATAATTTTACAATATACCGGACACTAGGGAGGGGAGAGGGGGAGAATTATACGATAGTTGAACTGTGGCGATGTTGAGAATAACCAACCTGTAGCTCAGTGAATAACACGACCCGATTATCTGTTCTGCTATCACTGTCTCCCCCTTTGATCAAGAAAGAAGCAGAAAAAAAAATATATATTGAAGAGTTTAAGTGTATTTCCCTGAACGAGCAGCCATGGTGATTGTTATGATGGTGGGATTATCGTACCTCTGGCAATGACCACGGGTAAAAATGGCAGTTGATGAAATTTACTTAATCAATCAATCAATTTTTTTCCCCCCGTGATTCTGTTATTGATATAGTTGAGAGAGAGAGAGAGAGAGAGAGAGAGAGAGAGAGAGAGAGAGAGAGAGGTGATATTTATACTAGGTTCTTTTTATTAATTACCTCAGTTAATGACAAACAAACATTGTGTACTTAGAAAAAAATATAATGGACTTGGTAACATAATACTGATTTCAATTTTGTAACCATATTCTTACTTTCCTTCTGTCTCTCTGTCTCTTCACCCGTCTCTCTCTGTCTCTTCACCCGTCTCTCTCTGTCTCTGTATCTCTCACCCCCCCCCCTCCTTCTCACTCCTATTTAAACAACTTCTACCCAACTTTGTTCTCGGGGTCGTCGCTAAATTATTTTCTGTCGTTTCTAAACTTCAAGTGAAATAATTCTGCACCGGGAGTTTGCCAAGGAAGATAATTTACCCAAAGAGAAGAGAAGAGAAGAGAAGAGGAGAGGAGAGGAGAGAAGAGAAGAGAAGAGGAGAGGAGAGGAGAGAAGAGGAGAGGAGAGAAGAGAAGAGAAGAGAAGAGAAGAGAAGAGAAGAGAGATGGGAACAATATGTATTAGCGGCCACTCCAGTATAACGATGACCTTATCATATATTCATGGCCTTGTATATAGTTAAATGTATGTATGTATGTATGTATGTATGTATGTATGTATGTATGTATGTATGTATGTTTGAATAGTACTCATGGGTTTCATCAGCTTCATTTATATATATACATTCATACATTCAACATACATTATACTCAACATACATTAAACAAAACATACTCTCTGCAGCATACGAATAAATTAACCAACATATACCATACAGAACATACAACAACATAACAATATTTACAACATACAACATAACAAAATTATACAACATACAACATAGCAAACACAACATACAACAAAACATACGATTACCTAACATACAGCATATCATACAACATACAGAATATCATACAAGATAAATGACCCATGACACAGGCGAGGTAGTCACAGGTCTCAGCTACACACAGGAAACACTACAAGTTACAAGCTTAAGTGTATTACCTGTCTCACACTAATTACTCTTACCTGCCTCCCCCCAGGTGGACTCGAGACCCTTGTGATACCTGTGGGGAGGGGGGCAACCTGCTTGTTACCTGTGATATTAGAATTTGTGGGTTGGGTGAGTGTTACTTGTGGTATTAGGACCTGTGTGTCTTACCTGGGAGTACCTGTGTGTCTTACCTGGGAGTACCTGTTTGTTACCCGAGGACCTGTTACCTGAGGACCTGTTTGTTACCTGAGAGTACCTGCGTGTTACCTGAGAGTACCTGCGTGTTACCTGAGAGTACCTGCGTGTTACCTGAGAGTACCTGCGTGTTACCTGAGAGAACCTGTGTGTTACCTTTAATACTTAAGAGCTTTATGGGGCATTTCTATATTTCTCCTCACTAACTGAGAAAAATTCTACCCTCCCCCCACACTACCTCCGGCTCGTGGCCAAGGAATCGGTACTAACGCAGGGAACATACGAGGGATATATATCGATAGGAAGAGATAGACAGACAGACAGACAGACTATGAGAGAGAGAGAGAGAGAGAGAGAGAGAGAGAGAGAGAGAGAGAGAGAGAGAGAGAGAGAGAGAGAGAGAGATACAGTCAGTTACCACTATATATATCACCACCAGCCGTCAATAATAACCACACACACACACACACACACACACACACACACAGTTATAACTCAGATAAATTACAGCATCACGTTTCAACACCATCAAAAAATTTACATTAATTCTTTTTAATAATTGGTCTGAAATCCCCGCCATTGTGTTGGGATTAATATTCTCAAATGTTCGTAGACACAAAAAAAAAATCTACCTTTACCTAGTGTTTAGAGAACGTATCTAACTGGCTGGCTTGAGTTACGACACTACGACAGATTACCAAAGATTCGTAGAGTCAATTTCTTTCTCCTTTACCTGGTGTTTAGAGAACGTATCTACCTGGCTGGCTTGAGTTACGACACTACGACAGATTACCAAAGATTCGTAGAGTCAATTTCTTTCTCCTTTACCTGGTGTTTAGAGAACGTATCTACCTGGCTGGCTTGAGTTACGACACTACGACAGATTACCAAAGATTCGTAGAGTCAATTTCTTTCTCCTTTACCTGGTGTTTAGAGAACGTATCTACCTGGCTGGCTTGAGTTACGACACTACGACAGATTACCAAAGATTCGTAGAGTCAATTTCTTTCTCCTTTACCTGGTGTTAAGAGAACGTATCTACCTGGCTGGCTTGAGTTACGACACTACGACAGATTACCAAAGATTCGTAGAGTCAATTTCTTTCTCCTTTACCTGGTGTTAAGAGAACGTATCTACCTGGCTGGCTTGAGTTACGACACTACGACAGATTACCAAAGATTCGTAGAGTCAATTTCTTTCTCCTTTACCTGGTGTTTAGAGAACGTATCTACCTGGCTGGCTTGAGTTACGACACTACGACAGATTACCAAAGATTCGTAGAGTCAATTTCTTTCTCCTTTACCTGGTGTTAAGAGAACGTATCTACCTGGCTGGCTTGAGTTACGACACTACGACAGATTACCAAAGATTCGTAGAGTCAATTTCTTTCTCCTTTACCTGGTGTTAAGAGAACGTATCTACCTGGCTGGCTTGAGTTACGACACTACGACAGATTACCAAAGATTCGTAGAGTCAATTTCTTTCTCCTTTACCTGGTGTTAAGAGAACGTATCTACCTGGCTGGCTTGAGTTACGACACTACGACAGATTACCAAAGATTCGTAGAGTCAATTTCTTTCTCCTTTACCTGGTGTTAAGAGAACGTATCTACCTGGCTGGCTTGAGTTACGACACTACGACAGATTACCAAAGATTCGTAGAGTCAATTTCTTTCTCCTTTACCTGGTGTTTAGAGAACGTATCTACCTGGCTGGCTTGAGTTACGACACTACGACAGATTACCAAAGATTCGTAGAGTCAATTTCTTTCTCCTTTACCTGGTGTTAAGAGAACGTATCTACCTGGCTGGCTTGAGTTACGACACTACGACAGATTACCAAAGATTCGTAGAGTCAATTTCTTTCTCCTTTACCTGGTGTTAAGAGAACGTATCTACCTGGCTGGCTTGAGTTACGACACTACGACAGATTACCAAAGATTCGTAGAGTCAATTTCTTTCTCCTTTACCTGGTGTTAAGAGAACGTATCTACCTGGCTGGCTTGAGTTACGACACTACAAAAAATAAAATAAAAATCTTAAAAAAAAATCGTGGGGTAAAATATTCCTCCTGGATATGAAACAACCTTATCTAATTACGGTAAAGTCATCGTTAGCGTCGAGCTTAAAACGAGACCAACTAAATGGGTTTCCTTGGATCTATAATGGAGGGGGGGGGGGGGAGGGGGGAACTTAACCTACACCAACTCACCAGAATCCATCTCTGTGTCGTAGATTAAGTGAGTTAGCAAAACGTGTCCTGCCATTGCTAATCAGAAAACGGGGAGGGGGGAGGGGGAGGGGGAGGAGGGGGGAGGGGGAGGGTGATAGAGGAGGGGGAGGAGTGAGGGAGGGTGAGGGGGAAGGGAGGCGAGAAGCGGAGGAGGTGGGGAGGTAGTTATCTTACGTACGGTCATTAGAGAATCTGGCTTCATGTCGTAGCTTCAGTGACAATTAAGACTGAAGCTTCAGGTGAATCATTTATTAACTTTTAGTGAGTGTCTAGCAGTCAAAATTGAGGGATAATTTGGCTCATCCAGAAAATAGGGAAATTTATGCTAGTTCCCCCCCCCCCCCCTCCCCCTAATAAACCAGTTATTACTTGTTTTTCTTTCCCCTGAGTCATATTTCCTTGATGTAGGGACGTTCTAGATAATTTGCCCTAGAAAAAGCAGTATTTGGGGGTATTTTCCCTAGAAAGAGCGACATTCTGGTTATTTTCCCTAGCAATAGTCATTTTGGCTATTGTTTCTAGAAATTACATCTTGGATTTTCTCAGTAATAGCAACAATTTCGGTATTTTTCCCTTGTAATACCGACCACATTATAAGTATTTACCACAGACATTTAAGCAGTTTAGTAAATGTTCCTAGAAATAGGGATAATTCTGGGGATTATTCTCGGGAAAAAAAAAAAAACTAGATATTTTGCTCGAATCTTCTGACATTGAGATTCTGTTTCCTTCCACGAGAGAAAGAGGAAAAAAAAAGAGGGAAAATCTCGGATGATAAAGAAAGGGTTATTTGCATTCATGTGAGAAATTGCGAAATGGCTGTTGGGCTGAGATCATTTTTACACACTTTGAAGTTACAAAGTTCTCGCGAGATTCTGTTCGATTTTATTTGCGTTGGAAGGAAGGAAGGAAGGAGAGAGAGAGAGAGAGAGAGAGAGAGAGAGAGAGAGAGAGAGAGAGAGAGAGAGAGAGAGAGAGAGACTTCAGCAATGGACCTAAGTTGGGTTTCTTTACTTACCAACGTTTCGGGAATCATTTACCATCATCAGAGCCTACTGTAGAAAAAAAATTACAAGTAAAATACAATAAAAACGAAACATTACCCTAAAATTTACCTTCCGGAAAAGTTTTAAAAAGAACATTATAATTTAAAACCAATAAAAAATAACGGGAGACCTACGTATATAAACTAAAATCAGAGAACAACTAAAATATACAAGGGGGTTATTATCTTATTTTAGACGAGCCTTAGTGAGAAAAACACAACAATTCACAGGAAGTCATATAACAGATGGATGGCTTTACTTTATACCGATGCAAGGCTTCCATAATGAGGAGGTCCGTCTCACAGTTGCTCCTGCCAAGAACTGAGAAATAAGACGGCGAAAACAGGTGATCAAGTTGGTGGGCGTGGTTAAGGATATCTAAGAACGGTGAGGCTGTGTGGGACCAAATATCCAATTAAGGGTTTTGCCAATATAAGTGTCTGTAAATCTCTTAGGGAAACCATTGTTAAAGAGTAGTTCATTTATGTATTTCAGTTCAATGTCCAAGTGGAAATACCCTGAACATATATTAAAGACTGTCGGTACTAGATTTTGTTTGTAATTAAGAGGAATAAAAGATGAAGATGTTGTAATCAAACCTGTGAATGTTGGTTTTCTGTATAAGGCATTCGGTTAACCAAAACTTCTCGTGGTGACAGAGGAAAGCGTTGGCCAACGTGGGATCTAGGGGTGAACCCATAGCAACACCATGGCATTGTTTATAAACATTGATTTTAAATAAAAACAAACAATCATTTACAGCCAGTTTGAAAAATTCTTTAAATTGTGGTCTATTGAATCCACCAACCATACAATTCATCTGTACATATGTCAATAGTTTCGGGAAGAGGAATGTTGGTAAATAGAGACTATATCAAAGCTAGCCATAACACAGCTGTTGAACGAGATACTGGTTAGTATTGATTATTGGTTATTGGTGACAACATGGGAACGAGGAATTTGGACGGATTATAGTTGAAGGTGCCGAGGGCGGACAATATAGGGACACTCATCCTTGTGTACCTCTGGAAGACCCTACAGGACACCTGGTTTAGACCCGCTAACAAAGGAGGAGTCATTAATGATATTCTTGCTTTTAAGTTTACCAAGAAATCTGTTTATCTTGTCCTCATACTTAAGAATTACCCTGAATAAGTCGTCTAGGATGGGGACAAATTTAGTACGGTCGTTAAGTACATTCAACTTTTTCTGAATGTAGGGTGGATAGATGGATAGATAGAATGTAGGGTGGATAGATAGATAGATAGATAGATATATAGATAGATACATACATACATACATACATACACACACAGCCAGATTAAAACTAACATCATCTAAAAATGCATCAACTTTCCTAACACCAGTTTACGTTAATGTCACTCACATAAACACTCGCTTTGTTTACGTATGACGTCACAACCACGTAGGTGATACGTAAATATGCTCCCTGAGTGGCCTTATAATATGATAGCTTCTGTAGGTATATAATACGTCATTACTGTGTACGCACTGTGATTGGCTGTATCTGTGACGCTTTATAGACTCGAGGTTTTGATTGGCGGACTGAATGTGTGAGAGACGAGTGTTGTTATCATGCTATCACAAACTCTTCACTGATTGGTTGAAACAAAGATAATAGGTTACTGTTTATCATTCATACATACATACATACATACATAATCAAGCATGTACAGTCGTGTGTGTGTGTGTGTGTGTGTGTGTTGTTACGTTCATACAGCATTCATGTTCTCGTGTACACTGCAAGGGGGGGGGGGGGGGGGTGGAATAAGCGCGATTTTTATTCATGAATGAGTTTCAAGTTATTAACGTAACTATAACCTTGTCAACAATTTCTGTCATTCTTTTATGGTCTGTCTGTCTCTGTCTCATTCTCTCTATTCTTTTATTAATATACTTATCCGAGCCTCTGTTTTGTCATTGGTTCTGTATGTGTGTGTGTGTGTGTGTGTGTGTGTATGTGTGTAAGTATGTATGTATGTGTGTGTTTGTGTATGTATGTATGTATGTATGTATGTATGTATGTATGTTTTGTGTGTGTTTGTGTGTAACGAGCCTGATCCTCCATCAAAAAAGGGCGTAAGTCCCATTTACGTTTTTAGAGCGGGGGCGAGGGAGGCGGCTTTGAGTGAGGGCGACTCTCTTCAGCGGTTCATAATGGTTCTGTCTGGTTCTACGTAGTTCTGAGTGCTTCTACGTAGTTCTGAGTGGTTATACGAAGTTCTGAGAGGTTCTACGTAGTTCTGAGTGGTTCCGCGTGGTTCCGAGTGGTTCTAGACGGTTCTACTTAGCTTCGGGTGGCCAAAAGAAAGGTTCTCTCCAGACTGTTCTAAGTTATGGATGGTTCAAGTTGGTTCTACATGGTTCTAGGTAATTCTGACCGGTTAAGGATAGTTTCATATGGTTCTGGGCGACTCTAGAACTGTTCACATATATCCAGGGTGGTTCTAGATAGTCCTGGGCGGTTCCTCACGTGCAAGAAATGTTATCATGGAGTCTCGAGTGGTTCTTGATGGGGTATGACAGTTCCTACACGGTTCTACACCTTCTGAGTAGTGGTTCTTGAAGGTCTAGGGATGCTCTTCACTACCCTAGATCACCCGGAAAGGTTCTATGCAGTTCAAAAGAGTTTTAAATGGCTTTGGAACCGTTCTGAGCGGTTCTTGTGAGTTGACATCGGTTCTATTTGGTTCTCGACCGTTCTGAAGGCTTCATAATGAGAGTGTGCACAGGGGGTTCATGATAAGTGTACACCAAGAGGCTTCATCATAAAGTGTACATCCAAAAGCTTCACGTTTCAATGACACTCACAAACAATTGGTAATTCTGACAACATTACCATAAAGTTTATTAACAGATAATTGGTAACTGTATCGCTCTTTGATTTTGTACAGGTGACCGGGGGGGGAGGGGGGTGAGGGGAGAGGTGAGAGGGGGGGTAGGGGGTGTAGTGGTGCTGTAGTAGTGGCAGGGTGGGGATGAGGGGGTAGTAGCAGGGGGAGTGAGAGGGTAATGGCAGGGGGGGGGATGAGGGGGTAGTAGCATGGGGAGTGAGGGGGTAATGGCGGGGGGGAATGTGGGGGTGATGGCGGAGGATAGGGGTAGTAGTGCTGACTGGGAGTAAAACAAACAAACACACACACACACACAGGCTTCTAAATTGAAACGTCGCCTGACCTCTGACCTTTGACCCCCAACAATTGGTGTGACCGTAGTTATAGTGAAGTGACCGTCGAGGGACACATACAGTTTGATTTAGAGACGTTTACTACAGGTACAGTCTCTCTCTCTCTCTCTCTCTCTCTCTCTCTCTCTCTCTCTCTCTCTCTCTCTCTCATTTGGTCTTTCATCCTAATTTTTCTGTCAAACGAGTTTTTCTCTTGCTGTCTCTATCTCTCTGTTTGTCTGCCTGTTTATCTGTCTGTCTGTCTCTCTCTTGTCCCTGTCAAACACAATGTGAATCTCTCCTTTTGTCAATGTAATTTTATTTTAACACGTGTGTGCTTTTAGACTAGCGGCCTTACCTGAAAAACTGTCTCTCACAATACTGCCGGGAGAAAAAAGTTTGAAATTACGGGCCATTGTGTCGAACCCGAGGAGGGGGGGGGAAGGGGAGGAGGAGGGGGTAATGGGGGGAGGAAAGTAGATGGGGGAAGGGGGGAGTAATTGGGGAGGTACAGGGAGTGGACGGGGGGGGGAGGGGTGGAGTATGGAGACTGCTGAGTAGGGGAGATAAGGGGGTGTAGAACAGGCTGGGAGGGGAGGGAGGGAAGGGAGGATAGGGGGAGGGGGAGTGCAGGGAGAAGAGAAGGAGGGGGCAGAGAGGGAGTGTAGTGAGGAAAGGTAGGGAGGTCAGTGAGAGGGAGAGTGGGCAGTGAGAGGGTGGTGGTGGGGGGGGGGGCGCTAGTTGTCACATGGTGAGTTTATTATTCATTTTTAATATTATTTTTTTTTTTTACAATATTCGACATTTGAAATAGAGTTCAGGGAAAAATATTTCGTTTGATGTAATATCATATTTTAAACTTGAATGAATTGCAGAAATCGGGTGAATAAAGCGCTTAATACCAGGGCCGTGTCGCTCGCTGGCCTAGATGAAAAAAAAATGTGGAAAATTTATGGAAAAATAGTAATTGGAATCTTGTCCTCCCGCCAACAGTAGTTCATTTGTTTTATCACTGACGACGCCATGTTGGGGCACTTAATTTTTTTTTTATTTATTTTTTTTACATTGGATGAACTTTTTAACTGAGTGGAATTCGTCCTGGGAGAAGTGTTAATAATGACGCCATGTTGGGACACCATTTTTATATACAGTATGAACGACGGTAGAGTACAGTTCATCCTGGGGTAAGTATGGTATGGTAATTACTGTCTCGTCTCAGATTAACAAAAGACGTTTACGACTCTGGTGGTCTAATGTTAAAAACGAAAAATCACTAAATGTATACAAGAGAGATAATGTTAAATTTATACAAGGGAGAATGTTAAAAGGCCGCTTTACTCTCCACGTGAATAAAAAAATCCCGAAATGTGACGTCACTGGAGGTACTAAAACAAAAACAAAGTGAACAAGACAGCATAAATATTTCTTCAGCCCAAGGGCCTCCTACTGTAGGCGTGAATTTGTTTAAGGTGAAGAAGCTGTCACCAACACAACAACCACACACTAAGTTAACGAGTTGCAAGACCCAGTGTCAAGGAATAGTCCGAGAAGACCGGACAATTCGCCAACTGCACTGGCTAATCATTACCCCGGAATACGATCCACAAATCGATTAACATCCAGGTCCCCAATTACTGCTGGGTAGAGAGGCAAATGGCGTAAAGAAACTTGCCCATAGCTTCACCCTGCCCGGGGATCGAACCCGGGTCCGTTCCCTTGTGAGGCGAGCATGCTGACCATTACACCACAGGTCGCCACACACACACACACATACATACATACATACATACGGTACTCCATGGATGGTAGCTCATGATGTTGATGTTATAATGTACAACTGTGCTTTAACACCTGACGTCTTTAACCCTTTGAGTCTTGGAGGGTTAAGCCATCGTCCTCAAAGGGTTAAGTTAATATACTAGGTAAGTTAATACACAAATTATTAATATATATATATATATATATATATATATATATATATATATATATATATATATATATATAAGTTAAAGATAAATATACCTGCCTGTTACAGGAATAGTGTGCGTTAACTCCTTACACACTACGCAGTCCTCTCCCTCCCTCGAATGACGTCATACGTACATGTGGCATCGTCGCAATAATAGAGTAAATTATTTATGAATGAATCCGTAGTAGTCTTGTGATTGGTGGAATGAATCCGTAGTAGTCTTGTGATTGGTGGAAAAAGATTCACATAATTTCGCCTGATAACCATTATTTCTCACTCATTATCTCTCACCATTTCTTCATAACACCACCCTAACACTGCCCTAACACCACCCCTAGCACCTCGGTGTCTCTACTATCGGGGTTGGTTGAGCAGTATGCAAATGAAGCGAACGCCATGTTGACGTTGCATAGTGATGAGCCTCCACCTGCAACACAATATTTACGCCTCCTCTTGATCCCTGTTGCATCGTCAAGGTGTGTGTGTGTGTGTGCGTGCGTGTGTGGTGTAATGGTCAGCATGCTCGCCTCGCAAACGAGTGGACCCGGGTTCGATCCCCGAGCAGGGTAAAACTATGCACAAGTTTCTTTACGTCATTTGCCACCGTCTACCCAGCAGTAATTAGGGACCTGGATGTTAACCGAATTGCGGATCGTGTTCCGGGGTCATGCAACTCGTTAACTCAGGTGTGGTTGTAGTGTTAGCTTCTACATCTTAAATTCACGCCTAGGTGGCCCTTGGGACAGCCAGCCTCGATTTTGAGGGGAAACCATTATTTATTATATTACACTACGGTTAAAAAGTCTACGGTCTCTGCTTCCCAGTTTACACTTACACCTGCAACAAGTTAACAGTCAACAGTTAAACCGGTGTAACTAATCCTCTAGAGCCAATCAAGGAAATAATCAGTCAGTCAGTAAGTCAGTCAGTCAGTCAGTCAACCAAAACAACACAAATACCCAACACCATCCTGAAAAAAAAAAATCAAAATAATCCCATTTACCTCCTAGCAAATACTGACACTCTCCCCATCCTAGAAAAAAACCCCTAACCTGTGTTAATTAGCTGGGCCACACCTGTGATGACGTCTAGCCACACGGAAG
>CAUDMG010002327.1:2025000-2032500 GCA_958450375.1 Homarus gammarus | reverse complement strand
AAAGATTATCTTAGATTAGTTATAAATATAGTTGGTAACACTGTCAATAACTACTCAAGATAGTGTAAAATATAGTGATTTTATTTTTGTAACACTGCAGGAGTTAATTAATGGTGAATCGTTAATAACATTGGGATAGTATCAAGGTTATTTAGATCCAATTATTAAAAATATAATTAGTACAGCGGTGTTATAAAGGTGGTCACTTAACCTAGGTATGAGAGCACAGGTATAATATCTCTAGTGGATAGTAACGCCACACCACCACCAACACTAAGCACACTAGCACCAACCACACCACACCACATCAAAAGCCACACCACATCACCAACCACACCACATCACACCACCAGCCACACCACATCACCAACCACCCCACATCACCAACCAAGCCACCACCGCCCAAGAAGACATTTAGACGTGTTTTCTTCAGCGTGGTGCCGTGGGGAGAGTTGTGAGTCAGGAGGTGTGTGTCCCCCGCGGGCGCCCAACTCCCCGACAAAGGCTCGCCTCCTCAATATCAGGAGGCAGGACTTCCCCAAGGATATAAACTGTGGGTTTGGGAGTTCCTTCGCTCGGCCAATATTGGACATCAGGAACCCAGGAAGGAAGGAAGGAAGGAATGGATGGATGGATGGATGGATTGATGAAAGATTGGATTGATGAAAGGTTGGATGGATGGATGGATGGATGGATTGAAGAAAGGTTGGATGGATGGATGGATTGAAGAAAGGTTGGATGGATGGATGGATGGATGGATGGATTGAAGAAAGGTTGGATGGATGGATGCATCTTCTATAAACATCTTTTTAAGTCTCTATTCTCTCCATCCGTATTATCTCCACAAATGAATCATACAAGCATACAGATCATACACACACATACCATACAAACACACACACTACTTCTACTACTTTGCTGTCACTCAGAATCGAGTATGACGATCATCCAGCTATGATATAATAATGTGAGTTATTAGGGATGTCACCTAGGTTAGTGAGTTTTGAGGTGACTAAAGAGGCCGATACGGGATCCGCAGGGTCGTCCACATTCGTTGCACATGTGGAGGGCTGCATCTAGTGCGGGAGGGGCGGTGACAGCGACTTTCCGGCATTGGCGCTTGTCTGCCTCGGTTTGCAGTCGGGCTAACTCGAAAGTATTAACACCTTCTTGTGTGGTGCTCCTCCAAGCGTTACGGTGTGGAGTGATCGTCTCCCAGGTGAGGGGGTCGATTTGGCACTATTTCAGGTTTGTTCTAAGACTATCCTTATACCTTTTCAATTGTCCGCCGGCGTTACGTTTACTATTCGTTAGGTGACTGTAAAGTAGCTGATTTGGCAGCCTACTGTCGTCCACACACACACACACCATCAACATTACATCGTGATCGACGTCGATGAATATCAAGCGAACAAGTCTCCAACTGAGGTAAAGTTTTTTATTCTTCTCTTACTGTCGAACTGTCTCTCACCATCACAACTCTCTCACCATCACAACTCTCTCACCATCACAACTGTCTCTCACCATCACAACTCTCACCATCACAACTGTCTCTCACCATCACAACTCTCTCACCATCACAACTCTCTCTCTCACCATCACAACTGTCTCTCACCATCACAACTCTCTCACCATCACAACTCTCTCACCATCACAACTGTCTCTCACCATCACAACTGTCTCTCACCATCACAACTGTCTCTCACCATCAAAAATGTCTCTAACCATCACAACTGTCACCATCACAACTGTCTCTCACCATCACAACTCTCTCTCACCAATATTTCTCTCGTGGTGGCGTCGTCCAATAGGAGAGTTTGCCAATGTTAGACGACGATGGTGGTAGGCAGCGTGAGGGGGCCGATGGATCAGTTTTCTTCAATATATTGTGAGGCAAAAGTTTCTCTGCCTGAGGGCCCCTGTCTGTCTGAGGGCCTCTGTCTGTCTTAGGGTCTCTGTCTGTCTGAGGGCCTCTGTCTGTCTGAGGGCCTTTGTCTGTCTGAGGGCCTCTGTCTGTCTGAGGGCCTTTGTCTGTCTGAGGGCCTCTGTCTGTCTGAAGGCCCTGTCTGTCTGAGGGCCTCTGTCTGTCTGAGGGCCTCTGTCTGTCTGAAGGCCCTGTCTGTCTAAGGGACTCTGTCTGTCTGAGGCCCTCTATCTGTCTGAAGGCCCTGTCTGTCTGAGGGCCTCTGTCTGTTGGTAGTGTTTATTATTAGTTATGAAATATACTACTACTACTACTACTACTACTACTACTACTACTACTAATGATAATAATAATAATAATAATAATAATAATAATAATAATAATAATAATAATTTTTCACTCATTCATTCTCTTCTAGGCACCATCCTTCTCACTTCTACCTCACGCCCTCTCACTTCTACCTCACGCCCTCTCACTTCTACCTCACGCGCCTGTATACCTCCACGATAACCTAAACTAACCTAAAGCTCCTTCAATTTATCCTCCTTTCCCCTCTCTCCTTCTCTTTCTCTCTCTCTCTCTATTTTCATCACTTTACCTTCGTTCGCTTTTACTCTTAACTCTCTCCTTCCACCCGTCTGTGCTGTGAGGTAACGACACAGCAAAACTTACACCCAAGGTCTTAAAGGATCGTAGCTAGGATGAGAAATAGTCTAAGTTTGGTGTGTGTGTGTGTGTGTGTGTGTGTGTGTGTGTGTGTGTGTGTGTGTGTGTGTGTGTGTGTGTGTGTGTGTGTGTGTGTGGTCAGGTTCTGGGGAAAGGACGAAGGGGAAGGAGTATTTGCATAATGGAAGGAACAGGATTTGTGGCCTCGTTCTGTAACACCAAGACAGATAGTTGGACAGTTAAAATGGTGGTTAGACAGGAAAGGAGGGAGACAGTGATATAGACAGAGAGAGACAGTGAGAAAGATAGAATGACAGTGAAATAGACAATGATGGACAGTGAGATAAACAGATAGACAGTGAGACAGACAATGCCCAAGAGACAGTGAAACAGACAGACTAGCAGACAGAAACAGGCGACATTCATATAACGGAGGACTAAAAATTATGGGCCAATTCGACAAGACAAATAGTTTTAGACAGTGATAGACAGACCGCACCTGTCAACTAGTCAGACAGATAAAACACAGAAACACAGATACAGAAACAGCTGGTAGTCATGTTACGTAGGAACTAAAAATTATGGACCGATTCTATAAGATGGATAGTTGAGCAGTTAAAATAGCAGAGAGAGAGAGAGAGAGAGAGAGAGAGAGAGAGAGAGAGAGAGAGAGAGAGAGAGAGAGAGAGAGGTGGTATTTACATAATGTAGGAGCCAAATTTGTGGGCCAATTTTACAAGACAGATAGTTTAGACAGCTACAAAGACAGATAGACAGACAGACTGACCAACAGAAAGAGAAATTTATCTGTCTGTATGTATAATAATGTCTGTCTGTCTGTCTGTCTTCCTACTTGCTGTTTAACTGTGTAAATCTGTCCTTTGGATTGTCTTTTTAAAATATAAATATCCGCCTGTCTCTGTCTGTCCGTTTACCTGTCTAAATATCTGTTCGTATGTCTGCTTGTATATCCTTATGTCTGTTTAACTTTCTAAATATGTCTGTTTGTCTTCAGTCCCGCTTGCCCCTCTCTCTCTCTCTCTCTCTCTCTCTCTCTCTCTCTCTCTCTCTCTCGCTGATTCACATGTTTCTTACTCGTTAATTCTCACTCACTCTCATAAGGTTAATGACCCTTAACCTGAATCTCAACATGGAAATTAACACTGATTATACAAAACGCGTGAGGACCTGACCTATCCTCTCTCTCTCTCTCTCTCTCTCTCTCTCTCTCTCTCTCGCTTCATACACTTCCTCTCCTTAATTACCGAGCTGTTAGTGACCCCTTCCCTCCCTTCACCCCCTTTTACCCTGACCCCTTCCCCCTCTCTAACCCCTTCTCTCTCACCCTTTCCTAATCCCTTATACACCCTTCCTACCCCCTTATTTCATTCCCCTTATCCCCTCCCTATGCCCCTACCCCCTAATCTCATACCCGGCTTAACTCTTCCCCATCACCCCTTTCTTTATCCCCCCCTCCTCCCTCCCTTATTATAATCTCCCGAGAAGAAATTCAGTGTGTGAGAGAGAGAGAGAGAGAGAGAGAGAGAGAGAGAGAGAGAGAGAGAGAGAGAGACTTTAAACGGCAAGATATAAATAGAAAGAGAAACAGACTTAAACACCAATTAAAGAGATAGCGAAGAAAAACGGGAACTTATACAGGAAGAGAGATAGAGAGAAAGAAAGAAAGAAAAAGAAAGAAAGAGAGAAAGAAAGAAAGAAAGAGTTAAAAACACTCACTCTCAGAAACTAATCCCAGGTACCTTCAGTAAACTCGTTGAAAGAGCTACAACACAACACACTCCGCTACCAGCCAGTATAAACATATTTATGACTCGCCCAATTGGCAACACTCACAATACCCACCTCCCAACACCTGCTTTACGACCCTCTAAAACACCTTCAATCACTTAGGTATTCTTCAGCTCAGGTATTTAGATGGATATTACCTCAATGTTCAATATTTCTTAAAACTATAATTCGTATGATAATCAAAACTCAAAATACATTATCATACGCTTAAGCTTTACATATCTATTATTTAGTTTATTTTCACATATAATTCTTTATATAATCAGTACATTCATCACGTTCATATTCTTCTATTGTAAAAAAAAATTATTCAAATCGTATATTATTGAAATAAATTCCTATGTTGAATAGAAGCAGAGAATGATCATCGTGCATCAGTCACCATCCTGTACCATAGAAAACGGGAATCGTCGAACCCTGGGAGCCATCACAATTTTCGAATCAAGTATCGCAATTTACCCAGCGACTCCCAACGGGATATTTGCTTCGTCAATTTTATAACCTTCCCCAACTTCGTTTATAAATATCTTTAACATTTACATCACAAAAACACAATAAAAAACACTTAAAAAACTACACAAGAAATAAAACTCAAGAGATATTATGAGGTAGCGGGTGTTGATATGAGGCGTCGTATACCGGACTCAGGTTGTATAGTAAGCGGTGTACAGTGACCCTCGGTGTGAAGCTCAACTCCGTGATGTGCGAGGCGGAATATTTTGTCGGGGTTGGAGACGTTCACAGCACGACACATGCAACTGATAAATATTCTGATGGTTGAAGAAATTCCCAAGAGGGTTTTATTTTGACAGGGGGGGGGGGGGGAAGAGTATATACATGTGTGTGTGTGTGTGTGTGTGTGTGTGTGTGTGTGTGTGTGTGTGACCTAAAACCAATACAATGCATAAGACTTTCACCTAATATAGAGCCTTAAATCCCTTAATAAAATGAGCCTTTAAGTGTTCACCTCACCCCTTACAGTCTTACTTAAAAACAACACCAAAAATAGACAAAAACACAAAAACATGAACAAAAACCAACAAAAACAAATACAAAAACATAAACAAACAAAAACAATCACAAAAACAAACAAAAACTAAATCTTAAAAACAAAAACAACCAATAACTCACAAAAACAAATAAAAAAATAAAATTAAAACAAAAAACAAAAACAAACAAAAACAAAAACAAACAAAAAAAAACACTTCCCCAAAAATCACAAACCTAGAGAGAGAGAGAGAGAGAGAGAGAGAGAGAGAGAGAGAGAGAGAGAGAGAGAGAGAGTCCGGACAAAGTTTATAACATCAGAATTAATACAACTTGTAGCCAACTATGAACACACAACTTTTCGGCTATTTTGGCTGAAATTAATGTCTTTTCAGCGAGGCAATTTTAAAAAGTTCAGAAAATATATACCAAGAGAGGTGTACAGTGAGGTCGAGATCTATACTACGAATATATTTTTCTCGACCAGGATATATATGTCGTTCATTTACTGCAATCTATTTTTTCCTTAAAGAAGTATGTAATTTATATTTGTTTCCCCTTAATAGTATGTAATCTATTTTTTTCCTTAAGAAATGTGTAATATAAATTTTTCCCTTAAGACTGTTTCTTAATTTGGGTGGGTGAGGGTGTGGGTGGGTGTGGGTGGGGGTGTGGATGGGTGGAGGAATAGGACGGGGGACTGGGGGGTATTTGTGAAAAGGGGAGTATCTTTTTTGGGGGGGTGAGGGGAGATTTTTGAGGGAGTGAAGGGGGGATTTGGGGGGAGGGAAGAATGGAAGGGGCGAAGATTAGTGGAGGGGAGGGAGTGAGCTTGGATGGGAAGGGAGAGGAGAGGAGAGGATGGTGTGTGTGTGTGTGTGTGTGTGTGTGTGTGTGTGTGTGTGTGTGTGTGTGTGTGTGTGTGTGTGTGTGTGTGTGTGTGTGTGTGTGTGTGTGATTGGCAAGAAATTTCGTTTAGTCCCCATCAATCACAGTATTTCATTAACCTTCAATCACCCACAATCAAACAAGCAAATAAAAAAAACATAGATAAAAAATAAACCCATAATTCCATCGATTAATAATAAAAAAAAGTATATCAAATGAAACATGAATTAGTGTGTAAATATAATCGACCAACTACATCACATGAATTAATTTGCATATCACCCACATGAACACCGTCACATGAAGTCCTCTTATGTGCTGTAAACAAATAATAAAAAAATGAATAAATAAATATATAAATAAATAATAAGACCAGCCCACCTGATCGCTAATTAATTAGTATTTCCTGTTTCACCTGCGTCAGAGCATTACACTTTACACTTTACCTTACACTAGCGGCTAATGGTGTCTAAGATAATTAACATACATACATACATATATACATACATACATACATACATACATAAACACACACTCATACATACATACACACACACACACTACGAAAGATATTCAGAAATTAATGATGGTCGCTGAGTGATGAGTTGTCATCCCAGCGTCGCCAGAGTTTAGGATATATTAGGTGGACGGACGGACGGACAAATAACGGATGGAAGACGGACAGATAAAAATTGCACGACGGACAGACAGAGGAAAGATAAACGGCAAGTCGACGGACAGACAACGGACAGATCACACAAACTCACATCAACAAGAAACCATACCTAAAAAAAATAATAAACCTCGATTAAAACAACAACCAAACCTTAACCAAACATCCCCTTTATCAGGTTAAAAATGTTAATCCTTGTTACTTTTAATTGACACGCCCACTCCCCTGCGTCAATTACCCAAACAAAATTGTATGTATTAACCTGTGACACAAATCTGTTTTCACTTTGGTCGAGAGAATCGTCCTAATGCTCGATAATTATTCATAAAATTCTAAAACCTCCAAAGCTGACAGTCTATTACACGCAGCCTCCCCTCTCCCTTCCCTCTCCCTCCCCCTCTCACCCTCCCTCTCGCGTATTAATTGATTACCAATATATTCGTGGAAACAGCTTATAAAATGGTGTCAAATTAATGCCGTGAAATAATAATCTCAATACTACTAAATTAATAATGCCACTAATGATAATATTAACAACAACAACAATAACAAT
>CAUDMG010002327.1:2010000-2020000 GCA_958450375.1 Homarus gammarus | reverse complement strand
ACACACACACAAATATAATATCCATTCTCTCTCTCTCTCTCTCTCTCTCTCTCCTCTCACCCCTTCACATGTTATTCTTTCTATCTCTCGTCGTCATGAAAGATCATTCTCTCTGTCTCTCCTCTCCCCTTCACATCTCCCTTCACCTCTCCCCTTCACCTCTCCCCCTCACCTCTTCCTTCACCTCTCCCCTTCACCTCTCCCTTCACCTCTCCCTTCACCTCTTCCTTCACCTCTTCCTTCACCTCTCCCCTTCACCTCTCCCTTCACCTCTCCCCTTCACCTCTCCCCTTCCCCTCTCTCTCTTCCTTGGCCTGAGTTATCGTCCTCTCCTTCCTCTCTCTCCGTCATCACCTGGCTCATATATTCGCCCACTCGGGACCAGAGACTTTTTGACCCCGTCGTAAAGGGGGAGAAAAAGATGGATAAATTAGAGAAGGAAGGTAAACAAACGGAGAAAATGGGTCAGGGAGAGAGAGGGAGGGAGAGGAAGAGAGGGAGGGAGAGATTCTCCTTATTTAGCTTAGTATTTCGGGGAAGATATTTTCTCTATCTCTATCATTCATTCCTTGTTAATTCCCCCTTTCTTTATTCTTCTCTTACTCTCTCTTCTCCCTTCTTATATCTGTCTTGCTTCCCTTCTCTTCTCTCTCTCTCTCTCTCTGCTTCTCCTCTTTTCTTTTACACTCTTCCTATCTCTCTCCCCCTCCTCTCTTTCTTGTTTTACTTCTTCTTCTTCTTCTTCTCTCTCTCCCCTCCTCCCTTTCGTTAGTTCACTCTTCTTTTCTTTTCTTTTTTTGAACCGAAACGAATCAAATAATTTTTTTTTTCGGTTTCCCTCTGCCTACCCATTCCATTATTCTGCAAAAGCCTTTCACTCTTTTTTCTTTCTTTTTCATTCTCTCTCTTCCCTATTTTTATCAAATTTTTTCTCCCATTCTTCATATTTTTTTTAATTCTCGATAATAATGGCTGAGATTTTCTGTTTGTTTTTTTCATTATAATTTTTTTCTTTCGTTCTTCCATTTATTTATTTTTTCTTTAATTTCTTGTTGTATTTTTTATTCATGTATTCTTTTTATTCTTCTTCTTTCATTCTTTTCTTACTTTTTTCATATTTACTTTATTTCTTTCATTCATTTTACAGAGAGAGAGAGAGAGAGAGAGAGAGAGAGAGGGGAGGGAAAGGACATGAAATATTTGGGGAGAAGGGGAGGGAGAGCTGGTTAGAGGGAGGGAGGCTAGAGGGTGAGAGAGGGGAGGTTATAAAATATTGCTCACCTCTGTGTCTCACTTTCATCCCCTCACCACAGGGGGAAGAGAGAAAAGAGATAAAAAAGAGAACAAACAGAGAGAGAGAGAGAGAGAGAGAGAGAGATAAATTGTTGTTTGTGGCATAATTCCATATTTTATGTTATGTTATTAGTAATTACTGTAAACACGTGTATTATAATCTTTAATTAAATCCGTAAATGTAAACACATAACATCATCATTATTAACAATGGTCGCCCATCGTATACGAGGATGGCCGACCCAAGGGCCACCTAGGTGTGAATTTGTTTAAGGTGTAGAAGCCAACACAACAACCACACCCTGAGTTAACGAGCTGCATGACCCAGTGTCACGGAATAGTCCGAGAAGACCGGACAATTCGCCAACTGCACCTGGCTAACTATTACCCCGGAACACGATCCGCAAATTGATTAACATCCAGGTCCCCAATTACTGCTGGGTAGACAGAGGCAAATGGCGTAAAGAAACTTGCCCATAGCTTCACCATATCATCATCAACACACACAGTCATCCATTAGCTCACGTGGACACACCATACCTGATACAAGTAATTAAAGATCATCAGAGAAGTTTATGTTGGGATAGAGAGAAACACTCACCACAGAGGTTGGCCAATAGCAGCATCCAGGAGAACAGCAATTACCAGGTATTCCACCACAACCTACCTGCAACAGACGGACCAAAAATCATTAGCATTGATTAAATTTGATGCATCACACACACACACACACACACACACACACACACACACACGACCTTTTAAACGACAGTACAACAAAACCTGACACACACACACACACACACACACACACACACACACACACACACACACACACACACAGTAATTCCATCCACGACCATGATTGGCACAGTGACTACGTAATTACATCACTAGCTCAAAGGTCAGGTCAGGCCGAGAACATTCACGTCAGGGACAGATATGATAAGTCGTGTTAGTGATACTCGTTATTATTGTTTGTTGGTTGTTAGGGCTGGTTTATGTGTGATGAAGTACTAGATAGATAGATAGATAGATAGATAGATAGATAGAACATGTAATATATAAAAAATCGCACACCTCTTATATGCTATACTTGAACCTGAAACATTTGGTCAGTACTGAATCTTTGTAATATTAATGAAACATGTACAAAAAATCTCTGTTATGACCTTTTATAAATTACATCAGATACAAGGAACATCTATTAGTACTGCAACGTATATATGTAGCGTAATTAAGTCCCTGTTAATAAGTTTTCAGTTGACATTCTTAAGCACTGTACCATGAAACTGTCTCAACTAGAACTGATTTCACTTTTTTGTGAGACAACATTAAACATTTACGAGAGGAAACCTTTTTTTTTTTCATGGTGCACCCGGGAGCGGTGGTAGAGCTGATACAGCTGCTCTCCTACGTGCCTAGGGGTAGTTGGTTCCGAGTCAGGGCGCCCCCAGTCCGCCCAACTGTAAGCGGGTGCCTATATTTAAGGAAGTGAAGGCTGGCAATCAGGTCTAGCTTTCATAAATTTATAATAATGGAAAGATTTGTTTTATGGTTGACTAATATATATCCTGTGTTTATCGCGTAAAATACAAGTCCTATACGAGTTGAGAACCTGTGTAACGTGCAGGGTAAGAGTGACTAAGAATGTGAGATGTTAAATATAGAAAATTTGGGTTGTAACATGTAACAAAAATACGAAATATTTAAATGAATCTTGTATGTACCTCAATACTGTATTTTTTATGTACCGCTAAACACTGATTTGACGGAGCTTATGTTAATTGATGTGAACGTTTTCTGGGGGAGTGGCTGTTATATATACACACACACACACACACACACACACACACACACACACACACACACACACACAACATTTGCAATCAATGAACACACGCCAGAAGGGTGAACATTTCTCATAACAGTGAACACGCGTTACAGATCACCACCATCGCTTACACTGAACATATTACAACAGTGACTATATAGTTTGTCACCAGACCATGAACTCGTTTTATGATTCACTGTTATTACTCCTCCTGTAGCCGGTGAAAATAATATAGCAGTGAATATTTTGGGTGGTATATATCAGTGAATTCGTTTAAAGTCGAAATATTTAACTATGAACCACGAATTTAAAAAGTATGTGGCGACAGGAGGGGGGGTGTGAGGGTGTGGTGGAGGACAGTGAGGGTGTGGTGGAGACTGGTGGAGGAGTGTGGTGGAGACTGGTGGTGGAGGAAGGAGGGCGAAGGAGTGTGGCGGAGACTGGTGGTGGAGGAAGAAGGGCGAAGGAGTGTGGCGGAGACTGGTGGAGTGTGGTGGAGAATGGTGTTGGAGGAAGGAGGGCGAAGGAGGCGAGAGTCTAGATTAAGGTAACTTCTGGCAACTTAAATCGACATGTCGGGTGGCGGGTCTCTGGTAAATGTCGAGTAGATTAGTTTAGGACACTTGAGAGAGAGAGAGAGAGAGAGAGAGAGAGAGAGAGAGAGAGAGAGAGAGAGAGAGAGAGAGAGAGAGATTAGAAAGCGAGATAGACAGAGAAAGAGAGAAAAAAGGAGAGACAGAAAAGAGAAAGTAAATGAGGAGAGAGAGAGAGAGAGGCAAGGAAGTATACATGAAAACACATATAAACTTAACTACTGAATCCATTGTATGTATAAAATGAGTTCCATCTTATAACCAATTATACATATTCTTTTCAAGCTATTTTCAGATCTATTTTCGTAATCACACCAAATAAAAAAAATCTGATGAAGAAGAAAAAATGAAGTTAGGTAAATGGTATTGAATAGTCATCAGGAAAAAGGTGTTGAGACGCTCGGCCACGATACACCAGGGTCAGTAAAATTGTAATGGCAGACGAAATGATTTATATAATGAACCTAAATTAATGGAACCTAAGCTAACGTCACTTAACCTAATCTAACCTAACCAAACTTAAATTAATGAAACCTAACCTCACTTAATCTAATCTAAGTTACCCTAAGCCAACTAAACGTAAATTAATGGAACCTAACCTAACGCCACTTAACCTATCCTAACCAAACCAAACTTAAATTAAAGTAACTTAACGTCGCTTAACCTAACCTAACCTAACCAAACACCCGTGGCCCAAACGACCTACACCCATCTAATATAACAGTACATAAACTACACAACCAGTATACTGTATGGCCCGTCAAAGGCCTCCAGATGGCGGCCATATTGTACACCTTATGTGTTAAGAGTCAGAGTTGAATAAGTGTGTGTGTGTGTGTGTGTGTGTGTGTGTGTGTGTGTGCGTGTGTGTGTGTGTACCAAACAGCAACTCATAATTAAAGTATTTGTTCTTGTTTAAGCTGTGACTCCCATAAGGTCCTATAACAAGGTGCAATATACAGTCTTAAATAACTCGTCCCGATAGTGAAGGAGGCAGGAGTAACTGTTAACTGTGACTGGTGGAGCAGAAACAGAGGACAGTAATGTCTGTCTCTTCTTTATGGTAGATGATATAAAAACAAAATAATTATAGTCACCACAAATTGGTAAATACATAAATGAAATTATTCGTGCAGTAAAAAAAGGAAGAGTTGGAAAAAGCCAGGTAGAGACACTTCCCTACACTGGCAGAGAGGAGAGATAGACGCTGTTTGAACTGGAAAATTTCTCCCTCCACAATTTCCTGGAGTGGGGAAGTTCCCCCAGAGTCGCCTGGTGTAGGGGAGAATAACACGGAGGGGAGACACTTTGTGCCAGCCTGCAGTCTCTTATCTCTCTCATCTAGCGAGATTGCATGCGTGTTTGTGCATGTGTATGCGCGTGCCTGCCTCTGTATGTCGTTATATGTGTGTATTCCTGCGTGTGACTATTGTACAACCAGTTTAATACAGCACCAGTGCCTACTATCCATATTTTCTTACATACAAGTCATTATAGCGATATTTTTCATATAATAAATATCAAATTATCACTCATAGCACAACCCATTTATCACAGTAGTTTTCCTATTCGTTAACTTGATATATAGTTAAATAAACAGTCCCTAAAGAGTATTTTCGGGTACTAGACGGGGCCGGTCACTCGCCTCGCCCAAAACCTGGTGGTGGTGGCCTGGCGCTGCTCACAACACGGCCTGTTGCCAACCGCAGCTCATTTAATTTTCCTGTACGTTCTGTGTAAATACGTGTGCCCCTATGTCTATATCGGTGCCAAATGTCTAAATCTATGTCTTTTTGTCTATATCTGTAACCAGTGTCTCGTGTCTGTGTTTGTCATCTACTCATGTGACGTTAAGTGACTGTTGTAAAAAGTAGCTTAGGTAACTTTCTCTATAACTTCTATCTAATTCTGTTTTTCCTCAATATCTATTTCTATATCTGTTTAATGTTCATGTTAGCAAGTGTATGTCTTAATGTGTTTATGTTTATGTCTCAAATATATGTCTTGTCTATGTCTAAAGTCTACGGTCTATGCCATACATATTTCACTGTGTGTGTGTGTGTGTGTGTGTGTGTGTGTGTGTGTGAGAGAGAGAGAGAGAGAGAGAGAGAGAGAGAGAGAGAGAGAGAGAGAGAAAAAGTTAGTGGGGCCTTAATTTCCCTGTGGTGACATACATTGTTCTTGCTCACGTAATTGTGTTCCTCCTTACACTCTTCTTCATTAGTTGCTCTATATCTCTCTCTTTCTCTCTTCCCATCTCCATTACACTCTCCTTCGTAAGTTCATCTCTGTCTCTTTTTCTTCCCATCTCTCTGTCTCCTCCGTTAGCTCCTGTGTCTCTCTCTCTCTCTCTCTCTCGCTCTCTCTCTATAACACAGCCTCAGATACAACCCACCAATTCTTACACACAGTACAATAGCTCTTACCTAAGGCTATCTATTAACACGTTTTCTTCCCCAAAGTCTACTGTACGCCCCTCCTCCGTACCCCCTACCCCTCCTCCCTACCCTCTACCCCTCCTCCCTACCCTCTACCCCTCCCCCTACCCCTCCTCCCTACCCCCTACCCCTCCTCCCTACCCTCCCCTTAGGTATTGGCCGAGCGTGTAGGAGACTAATGGAGGTACTCAGTGGTTGCCTCCGTTTGTTTACATGTTGGTCCGGGTCATATCTCAGGTATTATTCGAGTCAGGAAGCAAAAATCTGAAGAGAATAGTGACTAAGTGTTTCCCCTCTCTCTCCCTTCCCTTAAGTACTGACTCCAAGTGTAGGTGTGTGTGTGTGTGTGTGTGTGTGTGTGTGTGTGTGTGTGTGTGTGTGTGTGTGTGTGTGTGTGTGTAT
Source organism: Homarus gammarus (assembly GCA_958450375.1). Lineage (NCBI taxonomy): Eukaryota > Metazoa > Arthropoda > Malacostraca > Decapoda > Nephropidae > Homarus > Homarus gammarus. The sequence goes on along the minus strand of CAUDMG010002327.1, from coordinate 2,013,440 downwards.
TATCACCACTACCTGTATAAATTTGCTTTAATTCTCCTACATCTGCTGGATAAATTAGATACAGCCAGACGGATCTCTCAATGTTTGTATGTTGTTGCCTACAGGTCTATGTCACCGACTGTGTTCACTGGACTGGGATTTACCTCTCCTCATACATGACACACACAAGCTGGGAGAGTCAGACATACACACACATGATCTGCACATATATCTTTGACCTCAGCTAAAGCTCTCCCTGTCACGTGTTTCCAGGGTTCCGAGGTTTGGTCCTGCCATATAAACGACAGTTGTGAAACTGTTAGTCGCCAGGACAGTCACATATATACACCAGACACTCTCTCACACAACTGACACCAACAATTAAACTTTGGCTTATTTACGAGAGGCCAACGGCGCTGGTGTCAACATGAATCACCTGATCGATATAAACACTAGCAGGTAACGTCAACATGAGTCAGCTGATCCATATAAACACTAGCAGGTAACGTCAACATGAGTCAGCTGATCCATATAAACACTAGCAGGTAACGTCAACATGAGTCAGCTGATCCATATAAACACTAGCAGGTAACGTCAACAAGAGTCAGCTGATCCTTATAAACACTTGGATAATGAATGGATCCATATATGAATACATTCATGAATACTTGTATCATTCATCAAGAAGACGGATGAATATTCAATTACACGCACACATAACCACTCAACCATATATGACCAGTCAACCATACATGGCCAGTCAACCCTACAGTAACATGACCGCCTTACGAGCGTTCGGGTAGGACGAAAAAATGAATGAACCCGAACGAGTGAATGAATGCATGAGTAAACATGTGTGTGTGTGTGTGTGTGTGTGTGTGTGTGTGTGTGTGTGTGTGTGTGTGTGTGTGGAACTATGACAGAGTGAATGGTTATTTACAAGCGTAGAAAATGATGAATGAACAGCTTGATTGACTGTATGAATGGAAACGTAAATGGAGGGGTCGGGAATGTTGACAAATGGATCAGCTGACACACTGTAAATAAACATGGTGGACGTGAAGAGTAATTGATGATTATTATTATTTATTATTAATGACAAGTAATTTTCTGATTAACTATTCTTAGTTTGTCTTAGTAATTATTTGTATAGGAGGTATGCGTGTTTTGTGTGTGTGTGTGTGTGTTAAAGAGAGAGAGAGAGAGAGAGAGAGAGAGAGAGAGAGAGAGAGAGAGAGAGAGAGAGAGAGAGAGAGAGAGAGAGAGTGTAAACTGCTCACCATAAAATACCACAATGGATCAGGGCCACGACTCACAATATATCCATCACCATCACTATCATCACCATCATCACCATCACCATCACAGAGTCTCACGGGTCACATGTTCACCAAACTGTTACATCCACTGATGCTGTTGACCAATACATAAACATTGTATACATATTACACAAGAATAATGACAATATTGCAAATTGGATCCCAAGCATGACAAAGTGTTTATGTGTGTGTGTGTGTGTGTGTGTGTGTGTGTGTGTGTGTGTGTGTGTGTGTGTGTGCGTGTGTGTGTGTTCATGTGTGTGTGTGTGTGTGTGTGTGTGTGTGTGTGAATAAATACATACATACAATTGTACATGCAATCCCTCACATCTCCACAAGTTCATATCTATACAGCCCAGCATACATACATACATCCATATATACATAAATACATACATACATACATGACTTAACCCCGTCTACACACACACACACACATACACATTCCTGTATGCACACACACGAACAAAACTATGCAACGCGTGTATGTATGAATATGTCCTCTCATGCACAGCTTAACCCCATGTACACGCGGCTGTATGCACACACACACACACACACACACACACACACACACAGAGGGACGCACACGACATGTCTGAATGAACGTGTGTCATAATCCCGGCTATCATTGTCACAGTAGATGGCGCTGTCCCGAATAATGCCATTTTTCACAAAGTCCTGTAATGAACCTGTACTGAACTTAGTGACGTAACGTGGCGCAACAAATTAACAACAGAGGATAATAATAATAATGACGATAATGTTAATAATAATAATAATAATAAAGAAGAAGAAGAAAAAGAAGATCTCCAGGAATTTCACCCAATATAACTTAACAATAAAATAATACACACACACACACACACACACACACACACACACACACACACACAAACTGTCAATAAACAAACACCAAAAAGGTCAACTACTACACCCCCCCCCCAACATTTTTCATGTTATTGAGGTATGTTCAATAAAATGTGTAAAAAAAATGTAGACCAAAAAAAAAAAAGTTATGTTTTATGGCGCAGTTTTAAGCGTATAACCCATTACAAAAATTGGGATATAAATTCCAGAACAGAGCCTCGGGTGTGACGTCAGAAGCTGTAAACTAAAACAATAAGAGACTTCACAATGACTCAACAAGGCAGCGTGTATTTGGTTAGGTTAGGTTAGGTTAGCGTGGTTAGGTTAGCGTGGTTAGGTTAGGTTAGGTTAGGTTTGCGTGGTTATGTTAGGTTAGGTTAGCGTGGTTAGGATAGGTGAAAAAAATACAGCTTCAAACTAGATCAATTTTTACATGTTAGCTAAAACGATATAAATTAAAAAAAAAAATTCCTAAAAAAATTTCATTACATAATTTTACTCAATATATTATCCCTCCATAACAGACATACACTATTAATATGGCTTCAGAATGCCCATCACCACACACACACACACCTTCAGTTCCTAGCTAAATCAACTCTCCCATCTCTATTATTTTATCCATTTCTTCATTTATTTAGTAATTTATTTATTATTTATTTATTTGATTATTTATTACTTTTTTATTATTTTTATTTATTCATTCATTTATTTATTTATTCATTTATTTATTTACATGTTTCCGTAACCCATGAGCATAAAAATAAAAATAAAAATAAACCAAGACAACTATTTTGAGTCGCTGCTTCGCCATATTCCATCAATTACGAAAAAAAGGAGAATTATTTTTTTTTTAATTTTAAGTCAAGAATAAAAAAAAATATATACCTAAATTTGGGAGTTGGTTTAAATTCAGTATTCCGCCGTAATTAAAGCCAAATTTGCATAAGCCTTAGTTCAAATATACCTTAATATAAATAGCTTCAAGGTTCATATATTTCTGACCAATTTCCACAAAGGTCACTAAACATGAGTAAAACTATAGGTAAGACGAGTATATTCCTGACCATTTTCCCAGAGGTCAAAGGTCACTAAACATGAGTAAAACTATAGGTAAGACGAGTATATTCCTGACCATTTTCCCAGAGGTCAAAGGTCACTAAACATGAGTAAAACTATAGGTAAGACGAGTATATTCCTGACCATTTTCCCAGAGGTCAAAGGTCACTAGACATGCGTAAAACTATAGGTAAGACGAGTATATTCCTGACC
>CAUDMG010002327.1:1970000-2000000 GCA_958450375.1 Homarus gammarus | reverse complement strand
ATATTATTGTCCTCCAGAAACTCTCACTAACATTTCTAGCCTCCCAGGATGTAGGAATATAATTACTTGTCTTTGAGTGAATGGGCCTGTTGTGTTGAGCCTTCAAGGTTGTGGGTCTGACGCCACAAGTCCTGCAGCGAGTTGGACAGATGCCTCAGTCTCAGCTGGTGGAAAAGATTATACCAACCCTCGTAAATTCAGAATTACGTTTCCAGCATTCTTGCTTGTGGAAATGTTATCTCTAGTGAGTGGGAGTGATGTTTCCAGCCCTCTAGAGAGGGACGGATGTTACCAGTCCTGTAGTGAGTGGGACTGACATTTGCAGCCTTTGCCAGCTTCTTCAGGGAAATCACAAGAGGCACAGGAGATGTCGAGTGATTTTTTTCTCCCGCAGGATAAACAAGGACGCCCCCTCAGATATGTCCGCACGAATATTTCATGATTCACCGAGGGATTTCTTTTCCAGGATAGCACAGATACCTTAAGCCGCGACTCCTGGAAAACTTTCATGAATTACCATTTTTTTTTATTGCGTTATAGAAATTATTGTTAAAAAAAATAGCAAATTGGTTTGGTGTTGGCGCAATACATCAATAATATCATCAACACTTTTTATGGAATAGAATAATACTAAAACACTACAACCGACAAGCTAGCAGTCTCTCTCTCTTTCTCTCTCTCTCTCTCGCTCTCTTTCCGTTCCTCCGTTCCTCTCTCTCTCTCACTTTCTCTTTTTCGAATCTCACAAATCAGTAAGGGCGTCAACAGTGAGGCACAGCTCATACATTTTTCATCATTCACCCGAGGAACACCACCACCACCTTACATAATACGAGGGAATATTTTCCTGGAATATACATCTCCAGGCGGGAGGGAAAATTTCAGGAAAAAATTATTTCCACAACGGAGGGAAAATTGGACGAGTGCTCACTGCAAATAATGATATGTAAATTTATGGATTAGATCGACAGCTTTGTGAATATGTAAAGAATAATGTTGAGGATTTAAACAGGAAATATTATCTTAGTTATACTGATGGTCTCCCCCTGCTGCTTGAAATTCACCTGAGGTCACACCTGGGCGCTTGAATTCACAGATAACTTTAAACTGGGGCTCACAAAAACGGAACTAAATCTATTCTTCGTCCTGGGCTCCTTTTAAGCACTGTCCTCTAATACACAGAGTTAAAATGTTCAGGATTTAATCGTCGGGGCTCTAACAGGCGGAGTGCTCAAACAAGAGGATCAAAGGCGGAAATTTAATATCCGGGGGTTGAAACACACAGCGGCGCTCACACTCGTAGATGCAACACGGGAAATTACAATTGTATTGCTGGGTGATAGACCAGACACGGCATAAAACGGGAAATCTTTCTCCGGATGATAACTTCGAGACGCCTTGACCAATTCGACTCAAATATTGCAAATAAATGTGTTAGGACCAGTGAGGCGAGATGAAGGATTCCTGTCTGTGTTGGACCTGAGAGCCAAGTTACCTATAATACCTAAACGAATTCCTATTTAGGATATCGTCTCTCTCTCTCTCTCTCTCTCTCTCTCTCTCTCTCTCTCTCTCTCTCTCCTATCTTAATTTCCCTCCCTATCTTTCTTTCCCTTCCTTTTGTTCTCTCCCTCCTTCCCTCTCACTGTCTCTCCCTTTCTCTTCCCTCCTTCCCTCCCTCTTGCCCTTCCACTCTGAGATCTCTTTTGTTACCGAACATTCAATATGAATCTAAAAATATCAAGCTCATCCCCCTGAAATATTTTTTCCCGCTTGAACTATTCTCGTCTTCCATCCCTGAGTAAAGCTTCCTAGAACACACATTCATGAAGCATGTCCTGTTGGCTCACATCTCCTGCATAATAGAACCAACACACAAACTCCTGAATCATCTGCTGAAACACAACCTCGCTGGATTATCTACTGGAACACAAGGTCTCGGTCAAGTATTGCAACACACCCGAAGGTCAATTTTTAGAACACAAACTCTGGAATACCTCATGTAGTATAAGTCCCTCATACTGTAATGAACAATGAGCAGGAAAACAAACTACTTTTGATAATTTCTCAGATTGAATTTGTTTATGTGACACCTGGGATTTTAAAATACACAGTAAGCCCCATAACTCTGAACCATATACCGTAACCAGCTAAATCATCAGGGGAAATATAAAGAAAAACAAAACTAATAAATCAGTTTCTTCAATTTCCTACTGAAACACATCAAACTTTTCCGTCATCCGTTCCAAAACAAACGTCCAGAATATTTCCTTGGAAACAAACGACCGAAACAAGAATTCCTGGAGCACCAACTAAGAGAAATGTTCTTCAGACTCCAACCCACCTCTCTGGAAGGCCTCTGGGGAGCAGTGAACTCCTGGCAGTTGAGGAGCATTCTCAAGCACTCCCGCCTACAGTGACGAATGGTTCCAGCCTTCCAGCTGGAGGGACGGATGCTTCCACCCATCCAGCTGAAGGGATGGATGCATCTAACACTCCAGCAAGAGAAACGGCTGCTTCTAGCCAATAATGGACACTTCAAGTCATGCAGGAGGAGACGGCTGCCTCCACCCAAGCCACCAGTGAGAAGAATACCATTAACATTCCAGCCTTCTAGCCGTGGGACTGATATTACCAGCTTTCCAGCCAGTGGGAGCGACTCTTTCATCCCTTTTAATCATTGAGACTGATGCATCCAGCTCTCCAACCACTAGAAATGTCATTGCCAGCCCTTCGGGTAATGGGAATGTCACTGCCAATCTTGCAGCCAGTTGGACCACCTATACCAACCATCCAGCAAATGGAAGTCTCTTTCATTTATCCTAATAGCTGGCAATGACCCAACAACCTTCAGGTAAAATTCAAATATTTTCTAAGCTCCTGGTGGACTGAACTGTTGCTTCCAACAAAATTAACTGATATTTCCAGTCTTTCAAACAATGGGGCGGACTATTCCTCTCTACCAGATATAATGACAAAAATTTCAGGCCATTGACCAGTTGATCGAATTTCTAATCAAGAATCCCAGCAGGTAGGACTGTGGCTGGAACTTACACTATCGTCTCCAGTCTTCCAGTGAGTGAGACTGATACTAGCATGAGTAACTCTTCCAGTCTTGTAACCAGTAGCATAGATTCCTTCCATAGCCGCAGCTCGTACAACTATCACGCCCTGAATACCTGGAATATGACATTAAATAGATCATACCGACTTACTGCTTTGCTAACCCGCAATCAACATTAATTCAATCACTTTTACAATACACATCCTGGAGATTAATATCCAACTAACGCGGCCACACCGAGGCTTCTGCGTGCCTTCTGTTAATCCACTTAAATGATCTATATAACACGTGAAATATATCCATACCGACCATGAAGCACGGAGCGTATTGTAGTCTCCGGAAAACTGTAACGTGTCAAATTCTTTCGTCACGGCTGGACCTGTGTAGCGATCAATAGCCGACTAATTAATCACGGATACTGAAACGTTAATTACCAAGTCAGATTAATTTATAAATGTATTAATGTGTCCACGAAATGGTCTAACTGAAACTGATGAAATCGAAAAGGCATCAATGAAAGAATATACTGCTAACAGCCTTGAGTACGATATCTGAACCCCTTGAGTACAATATCTTAACCCCTTGAGAACGATATCTGAACCCCTTGAGTACGATATCTGAACCCCTTGAGAACGATATCTTAAAAACACACGCACACGCACACACACACACACACACACATCTACTAAGTCCTCCTTTCCTTAACATCATGGAGACGAGATTCAACAATATTCCTTCACCCAGAACAGCCCAGGTTAATGAAGGTCAGGTAACGTGAGGTGGAGGTGTGACTTAACCTAATGAGGCCTTAAGATCAGTAAATACTAAAAAAACACTGATAATCACCCGTACCCAGAGTGAAGCTTTGACACCCACCTCTGAGTATGAAGAATTACATTTCCAGCATTCTAGTGAGTGGGAGGGATGTTTACAGCCCTCTAGAGTGGGACGGATGTTACCAGTCCTGTAGTGAGTGGGATTGACATTTGCAGCCTTTGCCAGCTTCTTCAGGGAAATCACAAGAGGCACAGGAGATGTCGAGTGATTTTTTTTCTCTCGCAGGATAAACAAGGACACCCCCTCAGATATGTCCGCACGAATATTTCATGATTCACCGAGGGATTTCTTTTCCAGGATAGCATAGATACCTTAAGCCTCGACTCCTGGAAAACTTTCATTACTACTGAGACTGATATATTAGGAGTGTATATTAATATAACAACTATATAATATCTACTGCGCCATGTTCTTGTAATATGTTATACGTATAGTGGATAAAATAAACATTTGTTCCTGGGAAAGAATCTAGTATGTTAATTATCTCTCTCTCTCTCTCTCTCTCTCTCTCTCTCTCTCTCTCTCTCTCTCTCTCTCTCTCTCTCTCTCTCTCACAAATCAGTAAGGGCGTCAACAGTGAGGCACAGCTCATACATTTTTCATCATTCACCGGAGGAACACCACCACCACCTTACATAATACGAGGGAATATTTTCCTGGAATATACATCTCCAGGCGGGAGGGAAAATATTCAGGAAAAAAACATTATTTCCACGACGGAGGAAAAATTGGACGAGCATTCACTACAAATAATGATATGTAAATTTATGGATTAGATCGACAGCTTCGTGAAAATGTAAAGAATAATGTTGAGGATTTAAACAGGAAATATTATCTTAGTTATACTGATGGTCCCCCATGCTGCTTGATATTCACCTGAGATCACACCTGGGCGCTCGAACAGATGGAGGGCTCAAAAACGGGGCTCAGGGAAGAGTATCCTCACATCTGGGAGTCAAATCCAGGGGGGCTGACATCCGCGGCTTAAATACATGTAACTTAAATTTACACAAGTCAACTGCACAGGCTTCAGGGGGCTCACAACCTAGACTCAAATACAGGGAGCTCATACCCAGGGCTCAAACACGTAAGGTGCTCACATACAGTATATTGGGCTTAAAATATCTAGACATTCAACTCATTTCCACCCTCTCCCCTTCCCCCTTGTTCCCCTCTCTCTCCTTGCTTCCCCTCTCTCTCCTTGCCTTCCCTCTCTCTCTCTTCCCACCCCTCTCTCTCCATTTCCTCCCCTCCCCCTCCATTTCCTCCCCTCCCCTTTCTCTACCTTTCCTCCCCTCTCTCTCCCTTGCCGGCCCTTTCTCTCCCTTGCCTCCTCTCTCTCTCTCTCCCTTAGAAGACTCGGTATTTAAATTTCAGGAAGCTTCGGTGGTAGTCAAGATGGTCTTCGATCGGCTGAGAAAATCCTTCCCTGACTCCTGGTTTATTATCTCTCTCTCTCTCTCTCTCTCTCTCTCTCTATTCAATACTCTCATCCCTGATCCTTGCGTCTAATTGAATTCCCACGACCAACTTTACCTCTCTCTCTTGAGCCTTCTGCTTCCTCCTTCTCCTCTCTCTCTCTCTCTCCCTTCTTCTCTGTCACCTCTCTCTTCTTCTCTCTCACCTCTTCCTTCTTTCCTCCTCTCTCACTAAAGTTATTCTCTTCTCGTGTCTTTGCTGATTTATTTTTTTTTCTTCTTCGTTGTTCTTGCTTTTTATTTATTATATCTTTTATTCTTCTTCTTCTACTTCTTCTTCTCTGGTTCTTCATCTTCTTGTTCTTCCTTCCTTCTGTCTTCTTCCCTCTCTTATTCTACCTCCTCCTCTTCTTATTATTATCATTTCCTTTTCACCTTTTTTATCTTCCTCTTCTTCCCTACTTCCTCTCACGACTTCCGCTCATCACACCTTCCTTCTCACCCTCGTTTATCTCTCTCCTACTTCCACAATTCCCATTCCACATTTTTTCTTCTTATTTCTCTTGCATCTGTTCCACCTTTCGCACCCCTTCCATCTCTCCAGACGCCAGGACATAAAACCAGATGTCTGTCCCGGCCTGGAAACGTGGAAGAGGTATAAAATGAATAAATGATGATAGCAAGAAGGGTAGAGAGTAAAGGCGATAGACAGTGTGTAGGAGGAAGAGAGAGAGAGAGAGAGAGAGAGAGAGAGAGAGAGAGAGAGAGAGAGAGAGAGAGAGAGAGAGAGAGAGAGAGAGAGAAATAAGATAAAAGAAGAAGAGAGGAAGGAGGGGCTGAGGGAGAATGAAGAAGGATGGAAGAGAGGAGAAAGTAAAGGTAGAGGAAAGAAGAATGGGGAGAGAGAAGAGAGAGAAAGGGAGAGAAGTGAGAGAGAGGGAGAGAGGTCATTGTGAACCCTTTATGTGTGTGTTATAGTCAGGGGGACTTTATCTGGTCGTCTGGTTGACTGGTCGTCTGGTTGCTTGGTCATTTGGGTGTCTGGTTGTCCGTTTTTTTTTTCGTCATTTGGTTGTCTGGTCATTTGGCTGTCTGGTTGTTTGCTGTCTGGTCGTTTGGCTGTCTGGTTGTTTGGTTGACGGGCTGTCTGGTCGCTTCGCTGTCTGGCTGTCTGGTTGTTTGGTTGACTGGCTGTCTGGTTGTTTGGTTCATTTGGGTGTCTGGTTGTTTGGTCGTTTGGCTGTTTGGTCGTCTGGGTGTTTGGTTGACTGGTTGTTTGGTTGTCTAGGTCACTGGTTGTTTGGTCATTTAGCTGTCTGGTTGTTTGGTTGAATACTTGTTTGGATGACTGGCTGTCTGATTGCTTGGTTGACTAATTATATGCTGTGTGGTTGCTTGAATTATTATGGTTGCCTATCTGATCGATTATATGGTTGTCTGGTTAAATGGTTTTCTGATTTTCTCGGCGGTAGGTTGTTTGGTTAAAGAGGTATTAGGTTAGAAAATGATTGTTGTGGCAGTAGCGGTGATGGTGGCTCATAGTGGTTGTGATGTAGTGGTTATTTGGTGGTCATTGGTTGTACGGTTGCTGATGTGTGTGTGTGTGTGTGTGTGTGTGTGTGATTATATATAGCTCGGTTCTATAGTACATAACTCAACACACTTATAAAAAAGAGAGAGAGAGAGAGAGAGAGAGAGAGAGAGAGAGAGAGAGAGAGAGAGAGAGAGAGAGAGAGAGAGAGAGAGAGAGAGAGAGAGAGTACCTTACCTGCACGTTACCTGGATCTTTACTACATCCCCTCCAACTACCTGTGGCTCTTGCTATGAGAGAGAGAGAGAGAGAGAGAGAGAGAGAGAGAGAGAGAGAGAGAGAGAGAGAGAGAGAGAGAGAGAGAGAGAGAGAGAGAGAGAGGGTGAACGAGGGAGAGAAATAATGGGGGGGGGGGGATCAGAGAGAGGGAGGGAGAGAAAAGAGAACAGGAAGAGAAAGAGGGAAAGAAGGAGGGAGAGAGAAGATAAAGGAAGAAGAAGAAGACACATCACATTAAAGTAGAGTTTCGGAGCCATTATGACAACATCTTGGCCGCCATCTTTGAGTCTTAATAAACCAATCGAACAAGGTCTCACATATCCTTAACTTACGACCCTTTGAGAATCTATCATTTATTCCTATAGCTAAATAGAGGCAGTTAAGTCCAAAATTTAACTTGCGAGCTTTTTGAGAATCGACCCACCAGTGACTAGATAAGAGCCACACCCTCCCCTCGACCCACCAGTGACCAGATAAGAGCCACACCTTTCCCTCGACCCACCAATGACCAGATAAGAGCCACGCCTCGACCCACCAGTGACCAGATAAGAGCCACACCTTCCCCTCGACCCACCAGTGACCAGATAAGAGCCACACCTTTCCCTCGACCCACCAATGACCAGATAAGAGCCACACCTTCCCCTCGACCCACCAATGACCAGATAAGAGCCACGCCTCGACCCACCAATGACCAGATAAGAGCCACACCTCCCCCTCGACCCACCAATAACCAGATAAGAGCCACGCCTCGACCCACCAGTGACCACATAAGAGCCACACCTTTACCTCAGGCCGGCTCACACTCGGAGTATTGTTTTTCCGCCCATTATAAATTCTCAACAGGACACAAGATATTCAACAGTGTGGCTTGTAGCTTAGAGACGTGGGGGGGGAGGGGGGGGAGAAAAACTACCTGCGGTCTAATTATTTATGATGGTGGAACTGTTCGATTGTGTGTGTGTGTGTGTGTGTGTGTGTGTGTGTGTGTGAGAGAGAGAGAGAGAGAGAGAGAGAGAGAGAGAGAGAGAGAGAGAGAGAGAGAGAGAGAGAGAGAGAGAGAGAGAGAGAGAGCCAAACAAACACAGAGATACAGACAGTGAGAAAATAACAAAAAGTATACACATACCTTCACAACCAGAGGGACAAACACACAGACAAACAGACACACACACACAGAGAAACAAAAACACACAGCCAAATAGAAAACAAAATGACATACAGACACACGGAGACAAAGACAGACCAGGCAAACATACACACTCACTCAAATAGATAAAATAGACACAGACAGACAGACAGAGGGACAGACAGACAGACAGACAGACAGAGAGACAGACAGACAGACGGACAGACAGACAGACAGTTAAATATTCGCTACTGTTGTTGTTGTTTTTTTCGCCCGATTCAGAAATTCTTTGAAAGATAAATTTAAATTCATACTCGTGCCACGTGCCTGAAATGTGTGTGTGTGTGTGTGTGTGTGTGTGTGTGTGTGTGTGTGTGTGTGTACAGCATTAATCAGACAGGTGCGGCAGGTGTAAGAGAGGTATTTTTACTACCTAAGATCTATCCTCCTGCCTAACCTCACTTTAACCTCTTTGAGTTTCCTGGAGGGTTAAATCAGCGTCCTCAAAGGGTTAAAGTCTCGTCCTGTAAAGGGTGATGATTCTACCTAAGGGGTTTTTCTGTCTATAAGCTGTGAGGAAGAAGGTCGGTAAACTTAATCCCTTCACTACCTGTATGCTGTATAAATCTAGTCCCAGGTCCAGGTAAGATATGACAGGTCGTCGTTGGTTAGGTCAGGTCAGGTCAGGTCAGGTTAGGTTATCATCTGTGTTTTCTCAGTGGTATAGTGCGGTGACATCACCTACCTCCCCCCCCCCCCCCCCCAGCCCCCTAACCCCCAGCAGTTGTGTTAATTGATGGTCAGAAGTGTGGAGGCTTCGGTCTTACTCAGGAGAAGGTTATAGTATAGATCCTTAACAACCTCGAGTTTTATAAGGGAGAGGTTGTATAAGGCATCAACCGTGACCAATTTAACAACCCAGCTAATTCTACTAACATAAGATCCGTGGTGTCGCCTAGTTGACAGGATCAGTAAGTGGCTGCAAGGGATAAGACGCAACATATCCTAGAACCAATTAGTGCGTCATTCAGTTGTCAGTTTTGATTAAGCAAGTTTGTCGTAAATGGTGGGAGAAGATTGTCTCCTAAACTTTCTTACCAGTGAGAGAGAATAGCGACAAAACAGTCTCTCTCTCTCTCTCTCTCTCTCTCTCTCTCTCTCTCTCTCTCTCTCTGCTACAAATGTAAACAAGAAGGAAATAATACAATGAAAAATATCGTTGTACCAAATAATAAAAAAATGTTCAATACGACAGAAATTTTGTGTCGTATTTATTCTTTGGTTCAAAGTTAGTGAATTTTAACTTTCATCCTTCTGTGTTGTTTGTGTTGATATTGGCCGGTATAGGCAAAAAATATAATACAATTTAGTTACCGGACGAGATATTGATTTTTTTTTTCATATCCACACACATCCATTTCTTCTCGGTAGAAATGTAAGCAATATGAGAGAGATAAACAAACAAACATATTACCAAACAGATAGACAGACTTAACTCACCGTCAAAACCCACAGCTGCCCACGTCACCCCACAGCTGCCCACGTAACACCTATCAGTATCTTTGTTATGCCCCCCCCCCCCTCCAAGGCCCTCTCCAAAAGACCTGCCGAAGGGGGGTGGGGGTGGGATTATGACAGTACACACGGCCACAACACGATTAAGTTAAACCTCCTAAGGAATGGCGAAGTTCGGGGATACCTCGCGTGTTCGACTTTAGTTAAGCAACTCTCTATAAACACAGTAGTAGCATCTAGTAATTCATCTCTTGTTATTTGTGGAGGATTTTAGGATTTTAGTTCAGATAAAAGAAAATTCCGTACAAGATTTAAGTATTGAAATTTAACAGCGTTTCTTATATTTCAAACTATCTATCTATCTATCTATCTATTTATCTATCCATCCAGCTATCCATCCATCTATCTATCTATCTATCCATCTATCCATCCAGCTATCCATCCATCTATCTATCTATCTTTCTATCTATCTATCGTTTCTTCCCCCTCTCTCTCTGTAAGATATATGAAATTCTACAACGTTACCTGTACGTAAAGCGAACCCGAAATATAAAAAAAAAATTGGTTAGTTCAATTATGGCCACAATCAGAACACGGGATGAAAAACTATAAAAAGAAACCTTTGTCGTCCAATTATTCCCGGAATCGGAACTGGTCGATGGGAGAGAAATTGTTTACTATATTTAGCCTTTAGTTAACACACACAAGCGAAAAAATTATGGCGATTTTTTTTTTTGAGGGGGGGGGGGGGTGTGTTAAGGGGTCAGGTGGCAAAGGTCAAGATAGGTGGAACAGATCAGGTCAGGTGGAAACAGGTCAGATCAGGTGGAAACAGGTCAGATCAGGTGGAAACAGGTCAGGTCAGGTGGAAACAGGTCAGTTTTCCCTCCCAAAACAATGTCGCCCACTGGTTAATATAGCATTATCACCAGCGTCACATGTACCTAACCTAACCTAACCTAAAAACAACGTCGTCCACTGGTCACTATATCATTGTCTCTGGAATTTTACCATTGATCGACAGGAACATCACAGAGCGGCCTCCATCTGCAAGAATTATAAGACCTTACCAGCGTCACATGTACAGCATCCTAACCTAAACAAACCAAAACCCAACCTAAACCAAACCAGAACCAAACCTAAACAAAATCTAAACCAAACCAAACAAAACAAAACCAGAACTAAACCTAAACAAAACCTAAACCAAACCTAAACAAAACCAAACCTAAACAAAACCAAACCTAAACCAAACCAAAACCAAACTTACACTAACAAAACAGAGGAAAAAAAAACCACACCTGCCTATGTTTAATTACTGACACAATCAGAAACGCTGTACAGTGCAGTAGACTCCACCATCAGGAAACAAACTCACAGCACAGCTTATCAACTTGTCGGAACAACACAAAAAAAATAATACAAGGAACAAATAAAAAAACATCTTGTTCAATTACTCTCACAATTAGAAGTGTTTAACTGATAATAAACTTCTACGTTGTATTTTCCATTTTCGGTGTAACAGGTTTTTGGTTTTTGTTGTTGTTTTTGATGTGTTTGTTGTTGTTAATGTTGTTTTTTTTTGTCATTTGAGTTGTTTTTGTTGCCATTTTTGTCGATATTCTTTTTTTGTATTCCTGTTGTTGTATTTGAGTTATTGTTGTTGTTTTTGTCATTGTAGTTGTTTTGTTCTTGATGTTGTATTTGTATTAATGTTGTTGTTTGTGTCATTGTAGTTGTTTTGCTTTTAGTTGACTTTTTGTTGCTGTTTTTGTCGGGTTTTTTCTTTGTTGTGTTTGTTTTTATTTTTGTTGTTGTTGTACTTAGTCATTTACGTCTCATTTTTTCTTTGTGTTCAGTGGGAGAGACAGACACACATACAGTACAGACACACAGACAGTCACACAGACAAACACACAAACACATAGACAAACACACAGATACATAGACAAACACACAGATACACAGACAGACACACAGACACACAGACACCCCTCTCTCTCTCTCCAAGATAAATAAGTGCATGTCTGTCTATCACGGCCTGAGAAAATAATAATTCACATCCAGAAGCTTTTACTGTACTATGACGTCTGTCCATCTACCTGTCCATCTACCTGTCTATCTAACTATGCAAGAAATGGGATATTCAGCAAACTTTTGTGTTTCCTGAAATGTGTGTGTGTGTGTGTGTGTGTGTGTGTGTGTGTGTGTGTGTGTGTGTGTGTGTGTGTGTGTGTGTGTGTGTGTGTGTGTGCTGGGCAGTAACTCTGGTATAAACACAATATAATTAGCACAGGATCATCAGTTGGTAACCCTCATGTGTGCAAAATATTTACGTGTCAAGATGTTGATGATTTTGTGAGTAGTTAGGCGCATGGACAGAGAGGCAGACGGACGTACGGACGGACAGACAAACACGCCCGAAAGTAAGGAGAGAGAGAGAAAGAAAGAAAGAAAGAAAGAGAGAGAGAGAGAGAGAGAGAGAGAGAGAGAGAGAGAGAGAGAGAGAGAGAGAGAGAGAGAGAGAGAGAGATTAGCAGTAGTCGTCTTTCCTCTCTTCATCATTAAACAACAGATGAAATAAATGTATATTTTTTTATTTTCTTACAAGATGAAAAATGAACTGGTTGGTAATTAGAGAAAAGTATTAATTGTAAAAGTCATTGAGAGAGAGAGAGAGAGAGAGAGAGAGAGAGAGAGAGAGAGAGAGAGAGAGAGAGAGAGAGAATACCAAGAAACACACACACACAGAGAAAAAAGTTACATTTAATGATACAACTCTCTGCAAGTTTAGGTGCATGTGTGTGTGTGTGTGTGTGTGTGTGTGTGTGTGTGTGTGTGTGTGTGTGTGTGAGAGAGACGGATAGCTTTTTGGTGTATTTTTCTTGCTATAACTTAAAGATTTTTTTAATATCTATGGTAGCCAAGTTACATACACTAAACACTATATATAACAAGATCATATAATTCAGTCCCCAATCCTATATAACCTTTCCTAACTCTTTAAAAATAATAAATAAATAAATAATAATGATAATAATAATAATAATAATAATAATAATAATAATAATAATAACAACAACAACAATAACAATTCGCCATTACAACAAGAGACCTCGGCAAATGCACCACAAAACGTCATTTATTACCGAACATTTCTGACTCCATGTACAGCGAGAGAACAAAGAGATATATTTTTTCTTTCAATTTGGTTTTCATTTCATTCACTTCTTTCACTGATAGCAACCCGTCGTTCAGAGTTTCCCTCGTGTTGAATATTTCTGAGTGTGCGGATAATTGAACCGGGGATTTTTTTTTTTTTTTGTTCCTTCCATCGTTTAGGTACAAGTAACGTTGGTGAATTTCACATCTACAGACAGACAGACAAAAAGACAGACAGACAGATATGAGTAGAAAGACAGAACCACTATCCACAAGACAACCCACACTGTTATCACACAAACATCCACATTATAAACTAAAACTCAAAACAAACACAACATCGCCAATCCAAACGCACAAACACAACATCCACACTTCTAACGCACAAACACCACACTGGGTCACTCATGCACGCCCCTGCTCTGCTAATCTCCTGTTGATATCAATTTTCACAGAATTCTATCAAGGGATTTATAGCGGGAGTTGTAGGCGTGAGTATGGGCGGGGTAGTGGGCGGGGGAGGGGTTGGGGAAGAGGTGGGGGAGAGATGGTGGGGGTTATCTCTGTCACGGTGTTATGTGTGTGTATGGGGGGAGGGGGTAACTTTATCACAGCATAGTTCTAGAGGAGGTCACTTAAGGTCTGAATTTCAATTTTACACACACACACACACACACACACACACACACACACACACACACACACACACACACACAAACACACACACACCCACACACACACCCACACACCCACCCAATTGAATACAGTGAAACAAGAACAAAAACATAACACAAGGACATAAACAATGAGTAAAGTGACACACAATAAAAAAGTAAACAAATAAAACTCGAGGAAACAGTTTCAGACAATTGCATATTCTGGGAAGCGCAAGTCGAGGTAGAGGCTAAATTGTGCAGTGTTGGTGAGTGTAGTTGGGGGGGTGAGGGAGGGAGTGGGAGTGAGGGAGAGGGAGTGAGGGAGAGGGAGTGAAGGAGAGTGGGAGGGGAGTGAGGGAGAGTGGGGGGGAGTGAGGGAGAGGAAGTGAGGGACAGTGGGGGGAGTGAGGGAGAGTGGGGGAAGGAGTGGGAGTGAGGGAGAGTGGGGGGAGAGTGGGAGAGTGGGGGGGAGGGAGAGTGGGGGGAGTGAGGGAGAGTGGGGGAAGGAGTGGGAGTGAGGGAGGGAGAGGGGGGAGTGAGGGAGAGTGGGGGAAGGAGTGGGAGTGAGGGAGAGTGGGGGAAGGAGTGGGAGTGAGGGAGAGTGGGAGGGGAGTGAGAAAGGGAGTGGGAGTGGGGGAGAATGGAGTAGTGTGATGAAAAGGGTGGAGGGGAAAGGAAGGAAGGAAGGGAAGGGGGGGGAAAGGTGGGAGAAGAGGGAGAAAGAGGGGAAGGGTGGAGTAGAGAGAGGAAGGAGGGTGGGAGGAGATGAAGGGAGAGGGACACGAAGGAAGGGAGATGAGGTAGAGAGAGGGAGGAAGGTGAGGAGGGGAAGACATTGGACAGCAAGACGGGGGGAGATAAAGGTAAGGAGAAGAGAGAACAGAATAATGATGAGAGATAGGGAGAAATGCGAGGGAAGGGGAAAGGGGTGGAAAAGAATGGGAAGCGGGAGACGAAGGTAAGATAAGAGATGGAAGATGGAGGACGGAGGGGGGGGGGCGATGAGGGGAGATGGGAGAAGAAGAAAAGGGGGAGGAGAAAGGAGGAAGGTAGAAAATGAAGGAGGTAAAAAGGGGGAGATAAAAGAGGAAGTGGAGGGTGAGACAAGAAAAGCACGAGGTAGACGGAGAGGAAAGGGAGAGATGGGAGAGACAAGGTGAGAGACAGAAAAGAAAGAGGTAAGATAGAAGATGATAATAAATGGGAAAGGAGAAAATACGAAGAGAGAAGAAACAAGAAAATGAGAAGAAAAAATAGAAAGAAGAAAAGAACGATTTGGTGAAGGAGGAGGAGGAGGAGGAGGAAGGGGTAGAGGTCTCGGTATGGAGGGAATAACATATGAGGAAAAGGGGAGAGGAAGATAAGAAGAGAGAGAATCAAAGAAAGGAGAGAGAGAGAGAGAGAGACAGAGAGAGAGAGGCGCCCTTAGCAACAGCGGGCGACATATTTATGTTGAAACGTATGTATGAAAGGACGGAACACACACACACACACACACACACACACACACACACAGCCGGTCTATCATTTTTATGCAAATATTTCTCGTACTTTTTTGGGTTCCCCGCTACGGCTCAGGTCGGTGTAAAAGTCTACTGTTAATGACGACAATAACTGGTGAAGGAAGATAAATGGTCCATAAAAACGATTTTCCCTTAAAACTGAAATTACTGTTATGATTTCTAATGTTTATTTATTTATTATTTATTTATTTGTTTACTGTGATCACGTGAAGATTAGCCCCCCTAGCTTATTTACTGTGATCACGTGAAGATTAGCCCCCCTAGCTTATTTACTGTGATCACGTGAAGATTAGCCCCCCTAGCTTATTTACTGTGATCACGTGAAGATTAGCCCCCCTAGCTTATTTACTGTGATCACGTGAAGATTAGCCCCCCTAGCTTATTTCTCCTTCAGATTAAACACGCCTTCAGGTCCCAAGTCTAACAAACAATAGTAACATCTTTCTTTCTCTAATTCTCCTTCATCAAAAAAAAAAAAAAAAAAAAAAAA
Source organism: Homarus gammarus (assembly GCA_958450375.1). Lineage (NCBI taxonomy): Eukaryota > Metazoa > Arthropoda > Malacostraca > Decapoda > Nephropidae > Homarus > Homarus gammarus. Next base: position 1,984,402 of record CAUDMG010002327.1, on the reverse strand, counting down.
AAAAAAAAAAAAAAACAGAATAGACAAAAATAAACGAGTCAAAACAAGATGGGGAGATAAAACACACACACACACACACACATTCACCCTCCTGGAGCAGCGGTATAGTATTTTACCTTCCCTAACTTGGCCTCCTACACACACACACACTCCTTGTTATCTCTCCCTCTCTCTCTCTCTCTCTCTCTCTCTCTCTCTCCTCTCACCTCCACTCATCCCCTCCTCCTCACCCTTACCTAACCTCTATTCACCTCGCACACACACACACACACACAGTTTTCCCCTCCTCCCCTTTATTCACTTTCTCTTCCGTTTGACACAATTTTCGATAGTTTTGCCTTCTACCCCCTCTCTCTCTCTCCTATTCTGACCCCTCTCATCCCCATACCCTCCCCTTCCCACTCCCACCCTCTCTTCCTCCTACCCTCCCCTTCCCACTCTCACCCTCTCCTCCCCACTCTCACCCTCTCCTCCTCCTACCCTCCCCTTCCCACTCTCACCCTCTCCTCCTCCTACCCTCCCCTTCCCACTCTCACCCTCTCCTCCTCCTACCCTCCCCTTCCCACTCTCACCCTCTCCTCCTCCTACCCTCCCCTTCCCACTCTCACCCTCTCCTCCTCCTACCCTCCCCTTCCCACTCTTACCCTCTCCTCCTCCTACCCTCCCCTTCCCACTCTTACCCTCTCCTCCTCCTACCCTCCCTTCCCACTTTCATCCCTCTCATCCCCTTCCCACTCACTCCCCCTCTCACTACAGTTAGCGTTGCAGTAACAAGTAAAACTCCACCTCGTCCCCTCAATAGCCGTGGAAAAAATGGATCCCAAGGGCGACTAACACTATTTTTTCCCCCTCTCGAGTGTAACCTGATCGTCAATGTGCACCTCGAGTGTGACCTGATGGGTGTTAGATCTCTCGAGTGTGACCTGATGGGTGTTATATCTCTCGAGTGTGACCTGATGGGTGTTGTCTCTTGAGTGTGACCTGATGGGTGTTGTCTCTTGAGTGTGACCTGATGGGTGTTGTCTCTTGAGTATGACCTGATGGGCTTTATATCTGTCAAGTATATCTTTAATGGGAAGTTTTGTCAGCATATTATATACTTAAACTTGCTCTGTATATTAACACACCATGGGTAAGTATACTGACATGTAGACAAGTGTATTCTAGACGTATACATACACAACCTGTATACAGTCGAGACACATGGTGAGAATAAAATAATGGGATGATGATGATGATGATGATGATGATGATGATTTTGATGATAATGATGATAATGATGATGGCAATGATGATAGTGACTCTTATTATTATTATCATTATTACTACTACTATTACTATTCTAACCTACATCATTAATCATTATAAATTAAGCATTATAACACCAACGACATGAACAGTATCTGGTACGAGCCAAACTACCCAGCATATATCATCACCACACCGCAGACAAATAAATAAAAGCTTTTCTTTTCAACTCTCAAGCTTTCACCCTGCTATAACTCAAAGCAGCTGACACCCTGAGCAAACACACACGTTCTACCTTCATTCTCCCTTCATTCTGCTTTCATTCTTCCTTCAGGTAATAAATCCGTTCTCCTGAAGTGCCCTTCTACAACACGGCCGCTACAAAATATTCATACGGACATTACATGAATTATATCTTATGCTAATATAACTAAATTTTTATGATCAAAATATAATCTTACACTCAGACGGACAACTTCATGAAATTTTTACCATTTGAGTAATTTTCAAGGTTGAGGCAAAAGTTTTTCTAGAAAGTATATAATATTTTGCCGTTCACTTATATCAACGACACGTGTTATTACTTTTTTATTATCATTTGATGAGTTAACATTAAAATATCTAGACTGACAGAGGACAGTTGATCGTATCTACTATTTAATTAAAGGTTTTATTGCCGTCACATTTTAAATTGATTTCCATTTTTCCATTTTTTTTCGTTTAGTAAAAAAAAAAGTTGTTGAAGGTTTTCCCTCTGTGTGTTTTATTCCTCTCACGTCTTTATTTTTATTTTTATTGTATTTCCTTGTTCTTCTTCTTCTTCTCTCTCTCTTTCTTTCTCATCTCTTTCTTTTCACCTAGTCTCCCTTTCTCTATATCCTCTTTTTCTTACAATTACCTCTCTCTCTCTCTCTCTCTCTCTCTCTCTCTCTCTCTCTCTCACCACCAGACAATTAACTTTAGAAAAAAACAAAAGAATAAAACAATAGAAAGAGGAGAGAGAGGGAGGATGAGAGAAAGAGAGATGGAGAACAAGAACAGGTAAAGACGAGAGAGAAAATGAGAAAGAGATAAAAAGAAACTGAAAGAAAAGACAAAACTGACGGACAAACTGAAGAATAATTCCCAATACCTGATACGTCTCCCCTTTCACTCTCCCTCCCACTCCCCCTCTCCCAGCGTTCCCACTATCTCTCTCTCCCTTCCCTCCGTTTATCTATCCCTCTCTCTCCCTTCCCTCTATCTCTCGTACCTCCCTCACCCTATTTTTCTCCCTCTCCCTTTCCTATATCCGTCACAACCTCCCTAGTTCATATCGCTTTCTCTATCCCTGACTCCTTCCCTTCCTTCCTTCTCTACATCCTTTCCTCTTTCCCTTCTATACCTCCTTCCTTCCTTCTCTCCCTCCCTTCTTTCCCTACCTCCCTCCTTCTCTACCTCCCTCCCTTCCTTCTCTACCTCCTTCCCTCCCTCCCTCCTCCTCCTCTACCTCCTTCCCTCCCTCCCTCCCTCCTTCCCTACCTCTCCCCATATTAGAACATTCCGTGCAGGATCTGGGGACTAGTGACATGTCTTGTCCTTCACATTATTACTCTCTCTCCCTCTCTCTCTCTCTCTCTCTCTCTCTCTCTCTCTCTCTCTCTCTCATCACCTCTGTCTCTATCGTTTTATCTCCATCTCTTTCCCCCCCTCTTCGTCTTCTCCCGTTTCATTTCTCCTCTTCTCTACCCTCGTCTCCTCCTCTTCATCTTGTTCTTCTTCCTCCTCTTCTATATTTCTAACTCCTTGCTTCATTTCTTTCCCCCATCCTTTTTTTCTCTCTCTTCTGTCTCTCCTCTTCCGTTCCTCATCTCCTTCCCACCTTCCCTCTCTTCATTACCTCTTCCCAACCTGCTTCCTTTTAAATGTCCTTTCCTTATTTTCTTCTTCCTTCCTTCATTCCTCTTCCTTCTCTTCTCTCCCTCCTCCTTATTTCACTCTTCCTACCTCCTTCATTACTCCTCCTCTTCTACCTCCTCCATCATTTCTCTCCTTCCTACTTCCTTCATTACTTCTCCTCCTCTTCCTCCTCCCTCAGTTCTCTCCTTACCTCCTCCATTACTCCTCCTCCCTGTCCTCCCCCTCCCTCCCTCCCTACCCTTAAGGGTGCACTTCCAGACAATATCTGGACAAGATATAATTAACGTCATAAGTCCGTCCCATAAAGACAGTGCCTGTGCGAGCACTCAGCAGCGCCTGACGTTTCTCCTCACCTTGTTCTAACCCTCTTAAGGAGCTACGCCAGACGAACGTATAGCGCCAGTACGAGCAAATAAAAGCAGCTGGTGTTCTTCACTACACTGTGGTATAGTGGTACAAAATTGGATGCAAGAACAATATGAATAAAATAGTACCTTGAGAGGAACAAGAACAACATGAAGAATATTGTACTATGAATGAATCTAGTACAAAACAAATACTGCACTTGAACAACAAAGACGAAATTGTACTTTCACAGAGAAACAAGGGACAAAGCAATTACACGAACAAAAAGTACAAATTCATTGATATGAAAAGTAAACAGGTACAAAATTAGGTACATGAACAAAAATGAACAGATCTTTGGTCGTGATGTAACAGTGTATACATGAATAATTTGTGCAACTTCGGTGTTTCCAAATATCGTCAACAAAATGGTTACGAAATTGTTCCAAGAAAATTAATAGTGATACAACTCTCTCTCTCTCTCTCTCTCTCTCTCTCTCTCTCTCTCTCTCTCTCTCTCTCTCCCTCTCTCTCTCTCTCTGTAGTGAAGATGTTAAAGAGATACGCCGTCAAAATAATGTGAAAATTTAGTAACGTGAAAAACGATACACCAAGAAAAACGTACAATAATTAATAAAAAGGTCCAATAATAAAGAAAAAGATTCAATAATTAAGAAAAACGAAAAATAATTAAGAAAAAGATAAAAAATACAATAAAGAAAAACGAAACACCAATTAAAAAAAACGAAAGATAATTAATAAAAAGATCCAATAAATAAGAAAAAGGTCCAATATATAAGAAAAAATGCAAAAATCACGAAAAATTTAAATGTCTGTAAAAGGATAAGAACTAATATAAATATACTCATTTAATTAACAAATCAATTAAAATAAATTCAAAAATAAAAAAAATAAAACAATACCATAAACAAGAAAGATGGAATAAAAGACGAATGGAGGAACTAGTACACATTAGTAAATAGGAAGAGAGAGGAACTAGAGGAAATATTTGCATACAGTTCCGGACGAAGAGGTTATACATCTCTCAGGAACGCTGTAAAAGAGAGAGAGAGAGAGAGAGAGAGAGAGAGAGAGAGAGAGAGAGAGAGAGAGAGAGAGAGAGAGAGAGAGCAAAGGAAAAGATTATGATTCATATAGAGAGATTTACTGACACACACGCACACGATATTTATCAATTATTAACTCTCTCTCTCTCTCTCTCTCTTTCGTCTTAATTTACTTTCTATCTCACTTCTTCCCCTTCATTCATTCATTTTTTCCTTCCTTCCTTCATTCATTCATTCTTTCTTTCCTCGTCCTACACACGTTAATGTCTCTCTCTCTCTCTCTCTCTCTCTCTCTCTCTCTCTCTCTCTCTCTCTCTCTCTCTCTCTCCATTCCCTACATTTTCTTTACTCTCTTTCACCTGCTTTACCCTTATCTACCCTCCCCTTGACCCCCTCCACTTTCTCCCTGACCCCTTCCACCTTCCCCCTCACCTTCTCCCTGACCTCACCTTCCTCTCACCATTCTCCACCTAGCCCCCTCACCTCTCCCACCTTCCCCCTGACCCACTCTACCTTCCCCCTGACCCACTCTACCTTCCTCCTGACCCATTCACCTTCCCCCTGACCCACTCTACCTTCCCCCTCACCTCCCCCCTGACCCACTCCACCTTCCCCCTGACCCACTCCACCTTCCCCCTGACCCACTATACCTTCCCCCTCACCTCCCCCCTGACCCACTCTACCTTCCCCCTGACCCACTCTACCTTCCTCCTGACCCATTCACCTTCCCCCTGACCCACTCCACCTTCCCCCTGACCCACTCTACCTTCCTCCACCCGCCGGTATTCCACCCAAGATGCCAGGAGACGTCGGGAGTAATTTATCTGACAGCAGCGTCCATCTGGGTGGCGTGTGTGGACCCCAGGACGAAAATAAAGTAGTTAACCCTCGACAGGTCCAGTGTTGCCACCACCCCGTCGCCTCTCAACCCTTCTGTCGCCTCTCTAAACACACGGGAGAGAGAGAGAGAGAGAGAGAGAGAGAGAGAGAGAGAGAGAGAGAGAGAGAGAGAGAGAGAGAGAGAGCACCCGATGACAAGTGAGGGTGTGAGAGTTCCTGGGTGTTGGTATCACTGCTGAGGGGCGGGATGACACACTCACCATAACAATGTACAGGATGGTGGCGACTCAAGCAAATCTCACCACCACCACCACCACCACCAACACCCTACCACCACCCTACCACCACCACCACCACCCTACCACCACTACCACCGAAGTGATCAATGGGACGCAAAAGCACTCTTCATGTTTTTTTCTCAAAGTTTGTCATTTATTTTTTAAGGGAGCTTCTGGAATTCTAGACACACACACACACACACACACACACACACACACACACCAACCCTACCAGCCTGGCCCTCGACCCTCTAATCAGGTGGTGCCTGTAGAGAGGTAGTTAGTCTAGGCAAGTGGTCGTTGTACACAAATGGTCGTTACAGAGAGGGGGGTGGTGGTTCTGGTGATGTACTCGTCATAGGTGGTTGGTCATTTGAGATATATCGTCGGTGAAGTCAGGTGGTCATTGTAGCAGGTAGTCGTTATACACTGATAGTAGAAGGAGAGATGATCCCTTGAAAAATGGAATCACTATAAAACAATGGTGGCGATAGACAGGTGACGACTGTGTGTAGGAGGTGCTTGAGGGAGGCACACCATCAGAGAGGAGTAGTGGCGGAGGGCAGGAGGGTGTGACAAGAAGACATTATCAGTGGACCAAGGAGATGCTCCCCCATAACCCACGAGGTAAGAACACTGCTGGTGGACACAAGACTTAAGGCGGTAGGTAGGGAGGACAGACTCAGGGGAGAAAAGTGTCCAGGGGACGGCCTTAGTGAACACACACACACACACACACACACACACACACATATATATATATATATATATATATATATATATATATATATATATATATATATATATAATATATATATATATATATATATATATATATATATATATATCCTCCATCGAAAGCTTATTGGGAGTCGGAGATGGAATTTCTAGGTCACTGCACAAGGGAATATACATATTACGCGCGCGCGCGCGCGTGTGTGTGTGTGTGTGTGTGTGTGTGTGTGTGTGTGTGTGTGTGTGTGTGTGCGTAATAACAATAATAAAAAATGAAAGGTTTATTGAAAGAACATGGCAGCCAAAGGCTAAATATATACTGTAGTCAACATAAATGATAAAAGTTACATAATTGGGAATGTGTCACTTGATTGACAAATAATATACAAGTGACATAAGTGATGCGTCATATATAATGACACGGGGGAGAGGGTCACTAACAAGGACTTTCAGCAAAGTAACAATATAGAAGTCAAAATGACTGGGAGTGAACACACTGGTAAACTAAGAGTTGTTGATAATTTTGACAATGGTTGGGACTGGGCTGTTCTAATAGCGATCAGTACGTGCTCGCGTGGGCTGGATGCGGTCATAGTTTCGAACAACAATTCGCCGACGATGGATCTCGGGTGGGTAGTAACTTCTCCCCAAACTTACGGATGAAGTCATGGTGATGATCAAGGAGAGCTGAGAGGGTCAGTGTGCTGCGCGTGTAGTAAGGGGAAAGAAGAGTATTGCCCGCCCTCTTTCAGGTGTACTCGCCGTGTGGCATTTAGAGAGAAAGACTAAACAGGGGAAGCGTAGGTGAGCTTTGGGTGTATGAATGTTGACTGGGCCCTCAAGAGTTCGGGCGCGGGAACACTGAGGGACTTGAGACGGAGGAAGTGGAAACGAAAGCAGGAAGATTGGTCAAATGCACTGATGTGTGCTTTCCAATTTAGTTTGTTATCTATAGTGACGCCAAGGAGCTTGGTGGAGTGTGTTGGGGCCCAGTGTGGTGGAGGGAGGTGAGACATGGTCGGAGGAGAGGTTAATGTGCGTAACCATGGTCTTGGTATGGTTGATGGTGACGTGGTTGTTGGAGGCATAATTTTAGAGACTGCTCAATGTATTCTGGAGAGTGCTGTAGCCTGTAGACGAGTTGTTCACACTGATCCCAATGAGGGGTGTGTGTGTGTGTGTGTGTGTGTGTGTGTGTGTGTGTGTGTGTGTGTGTGTGTGTGATAAGAGATAGGTGAGCGTCAGGAGCTGTCTAATCCTCTTACCATGAACCTCTTAAGACTATACGTAATTAACTTCAGCTGCATAAACGCGAAAATCATTCTATTTGTGATTTTACCACTCACTCACTAACTCATTCATTCACTAAATCACTAACTCATTCATTCACTAAATTACTCACTCACTAAATCACTCACTCACTAAATCACTCACTCACTAATTCACTCATTAACTCACTCACTGACGGAAAAGAAAGGAAGAAAGAGGGACGTTAATCCACCTTCCTCTATTCTATCTACCTTCTCCTACTCCATCTACCCTATTCTACTCTACCCAACCTTCCTCTACTCTCACAGCAATATAGAGTATTTTACATTGGCCGCCATTATCGACGTTAAAGAGAGAGAGAGAGAGAGAGAGAGAGAGAGAGAGAGAGAGAGAGAGAGAGAGAGAGAGAGAGAGAGAGAGAGAGAGAGAGAGAGAGAGAGACGTACTAGGGGACTTTGGGTTGATCCTATGATGGGCACGACCAGCCTAGCTTGTTACAGGGGAGGGAAGCGGCGGCGACCCAGGTTAAGACATCTGAGAGGCCAGCCACGCTTCCCCTATATTTTATATATTATGAGAAACTCTATCTTCTGGTGGCCCCCTCTACCCTAACCCCTTGTTATATAAAGAGAGAGAGAGAGAGAGAGAGAGAGAGAGAGAGAGAGAGAGAGAGAGAGAGAGAGAGAGAGAGAGAGAGAGAGAGAGAGAGAGAGAGAGAGAGAGAGAGAGTAGTAGTAGTAGTGTTAATCTTATGAACGATCAATACTTCACCGACGTCACCATTGACAAAAATTAGTGTGTTTACAATATTGTCTCTTTAAATTGTCTACAACATTTATTTTTCATAGATCATCATCGTCTCAAGACAATCTATCTATCTATCTATCTATCGCTATCATTCATCTTCCTTCACTCCCTCCTTCCTTTAATCCCTCAATCCCACCTTCATTTTTCCCTCCTTTCCTCCTTCCCTCGAACAAATTTTCAAGAAAGTTAACATCACGACCCTAATCCCAAAGTCCTCCCTCCCTTTGCCTCCTTCCCTCCCTTCCCTCCTACCCTCCCTTTGCCTCCTTCCCTCTCGCCCTCCTACCCTCCCTTGCCTCCCTCCCTCTCGCCCTCCTTCCCCCCCTCCCTTCAGCACCTCAGACACGACTGGCACAGAAAAATTCGCAAGTGGCCAGAATTTTTAAAAGTGGTCGACATGTTGTGTGTTGTGGCGGTGCGTTGTATGTCAGGGGGTACATGGCGGCTCTCTCTCTCTCTCTCTCTCTCTCTCTCTCTCTCTCTCTCTCTCTTACTTTCTTTGATTCTATCTGTTTTTCCTTTTTCTCTTTCCTCTCTGATTCTTTATCTGCATATCCATTTTTTTCTGATTATATCTATTTTTTGTCAGACTCTCTCTCTCTCTCTCTCTCTCTCTCTCTCTCTCTCTCTCTCTCTCTCTCTCTCTCTCTCTTCATCTATAAACACTGTTACTCGCCAAATCACAAGACCTTTATGCTTACATGATGGTATTAACAAATAACGTCCATCACTAATCAGTTACCCTAACAAATCAAACACAACTAACATAACAAATTTAGAAACGTAACAAAGCAAGTATAAAACAAGAATAGAACTGGAACTACCCTACCACTGTAACAGGTAGATATAATTAATCAAGGGGTCGTAACTACCTGCACTCTCTACGACCCTCAACTCCCACACGACCTGAGACACTCTATCCATCAAGTATGACGTCAATCCACCTGAAGCTTTGTAAGAATAGTTACGTTTACGACTAATTTTTGAAGATGGATAGATGATGGATGAACGAACTAACAGACGAATGAACGGACACTAGAACGGACGTAGAAAAAGATGTAGGGACGAACGAACGGACATATGAATGGACAAAATCAACAGTACGCTAATAGTCGTCCCTTTCTTAAACGTACACAAACGTACACACATACAGACAAGACCAAACGTACACACAAACACACATACACCCAGACAAGACCAACATAACTCAACCTTCGACCCACCCACAACAGGACAGGTAAACAACAGGTAACAACTAAGCTCACCTGTTATAAATGACCTCAGGTGAATCATTAACTCTGCTCAGGTGTGTCTTAATAAACCACTACCTTAAATATTGACCCCCAAAATGTATGCACCTGTAATACACCTTCACCTGGCCGCCATATTGTAGTCACCGTGTTTTATTGATGTTTTTGTCTTCTGTTTTATTGTATTTATCTGTTTTATTTATTGTATTTTATTGTATTTTTGTCTATTTTATTCTGTTATATTCTATTTTTCTGTTCTATTTATTGTATCTTACTGTATTTTTCTGTCCAATTTACCCTAGTTTATTGAATTTTTTCTAATTTATTCATTTTCATTATACTCTTTGTCCAATTTATTGTATTTCTCGGTCTTAGTTATTCTCTTAATGTATTGTACAGCTATTGTATTGTATTGTATTCAGACCACCAATTTTCCGATCTATTGCTTTTTTTTTGGCTAATTACTCCACTTTAATCAACACCAACTTTTTAATAAAAATTTTTCTCTCACCATTCCCTAATTAACTCACATTAATTTAGTCCAGAGAAAATTTCCCCTTCATTAAAATATTTCCCCTCTATAATTATTTACATCTTTAATTAGTCTCTCATTTATTATACATTTACTACCTTATTAAGTCAATTTTATCAGATTTTTCTTCATCATTATACATTTCACTACTACACTACTAACACACACACACACACACACACACACACACACACACACACGAAAAATAATGAATGTATTTTATTTGTATCAGAGGCGTAAAAATGTGATAATTTTAGTGTGTTTACGGCGGCGAATGTCCGTTTGTCTCTGTCTGTATCGAGTCACAATCTATATCGAATTAATCCATCAAGTGAATCGGATCTTCCCAGCTGAATTGTGTAGGGAGTTATGATTTTAACTCTAAGATCAACCGAATCATTCCAAGAGGTGAATCATTTAACTCTAAGATCAGCCGAAACATTCCAATAAGTGAATCTTTCCCCCAAACGAATCATCAACTCTAAATCCAGCGAATCACTCTTAACAGCATCCAATCCTTCCACAGAGACGCGTCCCCACATCACCAAAACCTCACTCGTAAAAATCCCAATTGGTTCCTAATCCTCTCTCATCCTACTGCCACAATCCCCTATCCTCCCCCACCCCCCACCCCCTAATCCAAGCGTGCCGAATTGAATCCCTCACCTCCTTCCTCCACCGACTGTCAATTGTTTTTGTGGACAACAGTTAGGACTTTTTTTTTCTTTTTTGGCGGGGAATTTTTTTTTACGTTAGAATGTTCCGCCTCATTTATTAATATTATTATTATTATTATTATTATTATTATTATTATTATTTTTTTTTTCCTATTATAAAGTGTATTGGAATGAAAAAACTTCATTGAAAAACTTTATTCTGGACGATATGTAACACGGGTGAGGTGTTCAACCACGGGGGGGGGGAGGGGTGGGGGGGAGGGGAGGGGGGGATTTATAAGTCTTATTGTTCTTGTTATTATTGTCAGTTTTATTGCCATTGCTGTTATTGATAGCCTTGCCACTATTATGATTACTGATGTTGCTTTTATTATTTTTGTTAGTATTACTTTTATTATTATTATTATTATTATTATTATTATTATTACTTTTAGTTTATTGTTATTAATATACTTATTCACTTTTTACATATCTTACTTATATGCCTGTTTATCTCTTAAGCTAATAACTACTGTAACTTTTAATTAGGAAAAACTTGTTGGTAAAATTCGTTGAAACAAGATGAAACTCGATGAAACAAGATGAAACACGTTGAAACAGGATAAAACTCGATGAAACAGGATGAAACTGAGGAGAAAGAGACCCAACCAAGAATATAACAGCCTCATCATAAATAATTCTCACCTGACGCTCAGAATAACATAAAAGAATACCTGAACTTTATAAATATTATGCTCTGTACAGGACGGCGGTGTGTGTGTGTGTGTGTGTGTGTGTGTGTTTAAAAACAAACAAGTATATACAACCACATTACAATTACCATTACTAAAGAAAACGTAAAACTCCCACACCCCAGATAACACAAACCGTCACAATTCATAGAAAATAACAAAAAACCCGTCGAGTAATAGGACAAAGAAACGGTAAATATCACCAATCAAAGAAAACGGTAAACATAACGAATCAAAGAAAACGGTAAACATAACGAATCAAAGAAAACGGGTAAAAAAATCACCAATATCAAGAGAAAACGCAAAACCCATCACGTCGAGAGGGGGGACTTTCCTATCCTTGTAACTTGTGGTCGACTGTCGCTCAATTTTGCGGCCCCAAGTTATAATCGCGAGAGTCTGGGAAACTTTTACTGCACGAGCCGGATATTTGAGAGGCAGGGAAGGAGTGTGAGTGTGTGTGTGTGTGTGTGTGTGTGTGTGTGTGTGTGTGTGTGTGTGTGTGTGCTGTTCTTGTCGGGTGTAAAGTTATCGCTCATTTCATATATACGCAGTAAAAATACACGGAAAAATAAGAGAAGCAAGCATACACACATACACTGAAATACACTCAGTAGATTACACCACACATATAATTATTACTCAAAATACACTCTATCTATCTATCTATCTAAACTCTCTCTCTCTCTCTCTCTCTCTCTCTCTCTCTCTCTCTCTCTCTATCTTTTAAATGTACAAACGCTAAAGTACACTTGACCTCAACATCCCAGATATGAACAACAGATAAGAACGAGACTGTACTTGATAATGGTACAAAAAAGCAACAACATTATTTGTTCCACTAAATTCAAGAACATGTAACAAAAAAAATCCCACAGAATCACACAACAACAATAACGGACATTCGGATATAACGGAATTTCCTCTCTATATAGTCCGTTAAAAAGAGGAATCACACTCCCAAACTATAAACCAAAATACGCTAACTGTGGGTGGCGGCGGGGCATCAAGACACAGGGTGAGTGGGATAGTGGTATAGGGGAGCTACTGCTAGTTCAGCTTCATCCTCAACTTGGCCTGGAATCAGTCATAAGATGTGTTTAGGCCTAATGGGTGTTGTGGGAGAGGGGAAGAGGTGTTACTGGGCGGGTGGGGGGGGGGGAGGTAGGGAGGCGTGGCTTAGTAGGGCGGGGCCGTGAAGGAGAAAGAAGAGGAGGAGAAAGTACAGGTCGAGAGAGAGACCAGAAAAAGTCCTGGTGTCTTTTTTTTCAGAGGAAGAAGAGGAAGGGAAAAGAAGATTAGTGGTGGAAGAAGGAAATAAACAGAGAGAGAGAGAGAGAGAGAGAGAGAGAGAGAGAGAGAGAGAGAGAGAGAGAGAGAGAGAGAGAGAGAGAGAGAGAGAGAGGTACTGAATATATAAAGTGAATATGTCGGTGAAGGTAATATATATAATGCACATATGTACTTGGGTAAATGTACTGTATGTAGGGTGTGTGTGTGTGTGTGGAAGCGAGGAGGGGTGAGAGGAGGTGGATAGGTGAGGGAGGAGGAGGAGGAGGAAGAGAAGGGATATGGAAATAAGGAAGGAAGGAAGGAAGGAAGGAAGGAAGGAAGAGGTAGGGTGACACTGACAATTTATGAAAACTGAATCAACAAGTTTTTTTTCAGCTACAGTTTTTCACTTCTCTTCCTTGTTCCTCCTCCTCCCTTTCCTTCTTCTCCTCCTCTCCCACCTCCTCCTCCTCTACACTACGTACCATAAGATACCCGGTGTTGTAGACCTCCTAACACTATATCTAAAAAAAAATAATAATAATAATAATAATAATAATAAAATAAAATAAAATAGAATAAATAAATAAATATAACCTACACAAATAACATTACCCCAGGACCTTACATGAATAATGACGAAACCATCACACAGATTGCTCCTCAATAACGAATAACGACACACATAAAAATCACAATCTTTCACCCAAAAATTACTATGCGAAACGTCGAACCAAAATTACGTAAAAAAAAAGTGCAATGCATCACAACACAGGATGAAAGGTAGCCGTTCACGTCATATTTTTCCTCGAACGAAATAATAAAACCGAGAGAAGAAAAAAAACAAAAAAAAACAAAGGAATAGATAAACCCCATAACAAAATCCCGATAAAACAATGAAACTCGACAATAAAACTAATGATATACGCCAAATGTCTCAACACAACACCTCACAGTCTTCCAAAAAAATTATAAAACATGAAACTATGAAACCGAGTACAGCGGATCCAGCCCTACCACTACCACCACCACCAACAACATCAAAAGCCACACACAATACCGATACCAAAATCCCCAAAATACAACCACATACCATACTAATACATCACAAAAACACATACAAGAAGAACCCTGCCGCCCCCCCCCCCCAAAAAAAAACAAACAAATCACCCCAAATATTAGAAAACGAAAGTAAGGACCAAAATAAACAATCTGTGTGAGACATGAAAACCCAATATTAGCGGATCCACTCCCTCCGTGCACTGCCAAAAGACATGCCCCACCCGGTTCAAACTTCCCAACACCACTACAAAACTACAAAAAAGAAATACAGAAAAGAAAATTAAAACACATCTCCCCAGAGAACAATAGTGTAACGACCGACAAGGTGATAGGAGACTCGGAACAAGGCTTGGGAGGAAGGAGAGGAGAGGGGAGGGGGTGGGAGGCGCG